>CM056489.1:3497483-3748607 GCA_029783415.1 Anisodus acutangulus | reverse complement strand
CTCTGTATTACCGCGGCTGCTGGCACAGAGTTAGCCGATGCTTATTCCCCAGATACCGTCATTGCTTCTTCTCCGGGAAAAGAAGTTCACGACCTTAGCTCATGGGTCTAAAAACTTTTGGTCATGTTCTATCTGCTTGTCCAAAAGGCCAAGCCAATGTAACCGGAAAGGAAGAGTTTGATCCTGGCTATTCCTGTTTTATCTGAAACTTTCAGGACCAAAATGTAAACATTTCAGGGACCAAGATGAAAGTTCAGGAAGAAGCCCAACAGTCCAGAAAACCAACTCTGATTCTCTTCTTCCAACTCTCCGGTTGGGAAGGCTGTTTCAATATTCATGCCACGCAAGACTGCAATGGCCCATGATGTTAAGCTACTCCCAGGGGAGCACATGTACAAGTAGCTGAGGCTTTGAACTCGTCAGTAGATCCATCTACTTTGTACTCACTTTTGAGTATCCTTTTTCACAACCCAAAGGTTCTTTTCCCGGAGGAAGATCAACCATTACGCAAGTATGGTTCTATATGAGGGAATCTATTTTTCTCTTTGTAGCTTCTTTCCAAAGCGGCGCATTTGGAGATGACAATTATTTGTTAATTGTCCATGGTTCATTTTAACCATACACGCTAGAAGGATCGAACAAGTCTTTGTCCCCTTCTTTGCTCAGTCTCGGTTCAACATCTAGAATCCCCGAAGTTCTGCAGATCCGGAATATTACGCTCCTGGATAGCCAAAGAACTTTCGAAGTCCTGTAGATACTTAACGCCTAGTTCCTGGACAAATTGAGCCCTCGCGGGTTCTTGTTATCTTGAGCAATTACTCATTTTTCCTATTTCAAGGAAAGTTATCTTCAATGAATTCAGCATTCTTTGACGCCAAGAGGCGATAATCACTACTGTTATTTGCAGATCTAGTGGATATGCAATCTATAGCGTTAGGTACGAAACCACCTCACATCACAACATTTGTATGTGAGATCCTTTCCATGTCTCACACGGAGGGTTATCCTTATCCTTATGCGGAGTTCTGTTGAGAATCACATTAGCGGTAAGGATCGCCTTGCCCCACATAACTTGGGCGTACGGGTTTGCGCTTGGCTAACACCGTTGGACTGAGGTGAGTAATGAACAGTCGTTTAACGAACGATGCTTCACATTCTCCCCCTCTATCGCTATGAATTTCGCAATCCATAGGCTTAGTTGATTTCCAACTTCTGCTTTGTAACGCTTGTCCGCTTCAACAACTTCATCTTTGTTGTTCAACAAACAAAGGATTTCATACGTTGTACCATCATCAATGAAGATCACAACGTACTTGTCTCCCCCCTCTATTTTGTATAAACTTCAAATCACCCAAGTAGGTATGACTAAGTTCTGGAGGAGCGGTGCTTCTTTCGCTATTCCCTTGACGGAATTTGGAAAGGTGATTTTGCCTCTTCGCCTACCTCACATTCATTTTGAGGGTTTATGTCGAAAGAAGGCAACAATCTCAACTTCGCTAGCTTTTGAATGACTTGCTATTTAACGTGTCTTAATCTATGATGGCATAGATGCACGGATTACAAATATATCATTCATTCGACTCTGACATCTTTGTACCATTCTTAGTTATTACAGACCTGTTGGAGTAGTCTCAAACCAGCTTGACCAACAGCGTCCCTTAAACCAAGTTAGAACATGTATCACCTCATCTTAGAGTGATCCCATTCCCTGAAGTCCTATTGAGGACAACCTCTTCAACCCCTTCTACTTTAGAGGTGACGTTGATTCACATGAACAACCTCTTACCCGTGGTTAGGGCGTAACCGGATCATATGTGATCTGGATACTCTGGCCCACTGCAGTTGCTTTGCAGACTGAGTGTCCAATTTCTTTTCTGCCTTTCTTTAGGCCTTCAGATCATTTCAAACCTGGAAACTCTGGCCCACCTTGCTAGGTATCCATTACTTTTCCTATGAAATGAATTCTGGCCCCACTCCAGTCGCCCGGAGGGTTTATATGACTGAGTGTCCAATATCATCATATTAAAGGAATTTTGGCCCACTCCAGTCACCCGGAGGCTTTGTATGACTGAGTGTCCAATATCATCCTATGAAGGATCTGCTGCCAAATAATATGACAGGCTCAACGTCATTAACTTTTAAACTTCTTCCGTTTTGATTGGTGCCCAGATAATTCTTAGCGCTTACTTAAGAGTGGTAACAGTTTTCGCACAGTCAGTGGATCTTTCTCCCTCGTATGTGCGAACATACTTTACATACTTTAATAATTACACTTAAAAGAACGGATCTTTTTTAAGTCGTTTACAAAATCCAATCTTTAAACGGAAAAGAAGATGAGATTAAACTTCTGATTTGTTAAAGCGTAAGGAATATAAATTATTTTCATATTCCTCCTTACTTTAATCCATTTTTAATCAGACATCATTTAATCTTTATTCTTGACAAGTAAGAAAAATACTTATCATTTAATCTTTATTCTTGACAAGTAAGAAAAATACTTATCCCAATTTCGATTCTCGCTCACTTCACCACTTCATCGATCGAGTGTCCATTTCCTTCTCACCATTATTCGGATCTTTTGTCTGGGACAGATATAGGCCTTCTGCTGCAAGATAGAATAACATCTTCAGTCTTCTCCTCTTGTCCCAGTTCACATCCTCAGGCTCTCGAGAGCGCTTGTTCCCACCAGTCTTGGTAGCGGTGACACCATGAACACGTTCATCATCATCACTCTCTTCTACCAGAAAATCATTGCCATATCCAGATTTGGTCACACAACTTTTGACCGACATCTTTCGAACACTAATAGTAATACTATACAATATTGTCTTAAGTTGTTGGGAGATTTTACTCTTGTACTTTATAAAGCAGTACGAGAAGTATATACCTATTACAAGTATTCGAAAGGATAAACAAAGATTCAATAGTTAAACTAGAAATCTGAAATTACAATTGTTGAACAAGAAAAACTGAAAAACTATTTTTGCTGAGTCGAGTGTGGCACTCTGTCCTTAAGACAATATTGCCCCGTATGTATCCTTTATACGTCCTGGACAATTTGTCTCCCAAGATAAAACAGCAATGGAACACTTGAGCAAAGGAAACTCAAGTGCTACCGTGAAGAATATTGAGTAACGAAATGATGCTTGGAAGTTGTAGGAAGAAGAGTTTTCTTCTTTGTGTATTTTCGTGTATATCAAGTCTTAGTGTTCGTTCTCAACAATGGTGTAAGAGGGTGTTTATATAGGTGAGGGAGGGACTGAAAAACTACCTCCATAACAGCCAAATAATGGCCATTATGGAGGTAGTAAAGTCACCAACATAAATGGTGAAAGACCAACGGATTGGCCATTACAGGAGTAATTCAGCCAAAATAAATGGCTGAATTGAGTGCATGGTTGAATTGAGTGCTGTGGCGTTTCTGCTTTGACCGTCCAAATTCTGACTTTCTGGAAACTTCAGGGACCAAACTGTACATCTTGAAACTTCAGGGACCAAACTGTACATCTGAAAAATTCGATCCAAAGCGTACATCCGAAACTTCGGGATCAAACTGTACTTGACAAAGTTTCGGCCCAAAAGATAATATCGAAGGCGCGCCATGTCTTGAACCCGGAACCGAGACGGGCCGGACGGAGTGCGGCGGCGGCAGCGTGTGGTCTTTCCTCGAACCGAAGCACATCTAGGTCCTCCCTCCTTTAAACACATGGGATACCCCTTGGGGTCCCAAACCCCAAACCAATTTCGAGTTTTATATACACAACAATTCTTTCTTCCTCTACCGATGAGGGAGAATTGAACACAATACCACACTTTTTCATGCTTCAAACACCTCACTTCGTGAACCAATATCTCTTTCATTTCTCAATGAAATTTGACGATTCTTGGCCCTACGGTTATCTACGTACTTAGTAGATCATGCATGTGTGAAGAACCGGATTCTCCAACATACGTAACACTAGTGTTTAAGCCGTTAAAGTTGGTCGGTCGGTCGCAACTCCCGCCAAAGGCTAATTTCCAACAATATATTATATATCCGATGGCTCTTTTTAGTTTAAGCAGTTGCGTGAGCACTATTTAGGTTAATTCTTCAACAACAAAAAATATATGCAATACAAACAATAACATACCCAGTGTAATCCCATAAGTGGGGTATGGGGAGGGTAGAGTATACGCAAACCTTACCCTACCTTGAGAGGTAGAGAGGTTGTTTCCATAGACCCTCGACTCAAGAGAAAGCATACCAAAGCAGGTAAAAAAAGGAAATAACGAAAGTGGAAAATCATGGCAAGATACTATAGAAGCAAAAAATATATGCAATGCAGTGAGGAAAAAAAAAAGATGCTTTACACTTGGGGAAAAGAAATTACTCTTGAATTGAACTTGATCCTTGGAAGCAAAATGCTTGTTAACTTTAACTATTAAAACAGGGTGACCCTTTTTTGTCAATCCTTGTAAATAAACTTTTTCAGCTGCTAATTCATCTGAAACTTCAGAATCAGGTATGTACCCAAGTGGACAAATTTCAGCCCTCCATTTTTTCCACTGAACAAACATCTTTGCAGCCTTTTCTGGGTCCATTGATCTTGCAATCAAGAACCTCATTAGTGTCTTCTCTCCATAACTCTGCAACACAAAAAACAAAACAAAAAAGAACTGATTTTTAGTACAAAGATTTGAACTTTACACTTACGTGTGTTTGGTTGGTCAAAATATCTTGGAAAACATTTTCTCTAGGAAAACAATTTTCTAAAAAATGAGGAAAATGACTTCTATAGTGGAAGTAGGGAAAACAAATCGTGACATTTCAAGTTTATTGTCTCTTTCCACCACCCAATGCCCCCAACCCCCACCCCTTTGAGGTCTTAATCATCCCACCACACCACCCCGAACACCCACTCCCCATTAAGATAATACTCCCTCTGTCCCAATTTATACTACACAATTCCCTTTTTAGTCTGTCTCAAAAAAATGAAGCATTTCCTTATTTGTTAACAATTTAATTTTAAACTTTAACAATCTATAACCACACGAGAAAGTATTATTTTTTGCTTACATAACAAACACCAAAAAAAAAAGTAACAAAACCACTGTTTTCCAAGAAAATCCATGAAAAACATTTTCCTTCATTACCAAACACACCCTTAATAGAAAAAGGGTCAATTTTTCTTACCTCAGTGGACCTCTTCAACAAAAAAAAAAACTGATTTTCTGTACAAAGATTTGAACTTTACACTTAGAAGGAAGAAGGGGTTTAATTTTTCTTACCTCAGTGGATGATCCAAGCTTTTCAACTGATTTCCTCAATTGGGTCAATGCAATTTCTTGATTTGTGTCCATTTTTAAGTTCTTTTTTCCAAACTTAAAAATGGTTTTTGTGGAGGACAAGGCCAAGGTGTATAGAAGCTAGAAATTTAACAGTGATTATATCTGTGAAGTTGAAAGTTCAAAGTTTTTTGTGGAAAGAAATATACAAAGAGAAAAAAATAGAAATTTCAAAAAAGGTGTGTCAAAGTAGCAATTAATGAGTGAATAATGACCAAGGAAATTATGGAGTAGAAGGGAAGTAGCGTGGATGTGAAATTTGGCAAGATATAAGTATACTAAGTATGACTTGTTGAAAGATTTGCTTTTTCCTTTGTGGTTGAGTTAAATGATAAAAAACACATTATAAAAAAAATATTTTAATTTGACTTATATAGAATTTATGAAATAAAGGAATATTTTTAAAATATGTAATTTAAAATAAGTCTTAGATATTTGTGTGATTGTAAAAATATCTCATAAAGTTAAATTATTTTTAAATATAGAAATATATCAATATTTTTAGAACAAAGTATTAAAGAAAGTAAGACAATCTTGTAAGACGGAGGGGGAATATCATTTATTTGCGAGTTCACACTTCACACTCCAACTATCACATTTTACATTTTCAAATTTAAACTATCATTGTATGTGTATTAAAAAAAACCTAATTTATGGCTCAGGTAGAAAAAAGAACAACCGATAGTTATCTAATCAATTTCGGAGTGTGTTTTAATACACATATGATGATAGTTTAGATAGAATAATAGAATAACTGATAGTTTGAATGTAACATTTATGAAAAAGTAATAATTCTGATGTGTTTTTTACCATTATCTTTTTCTTGTTTGTTTATGAATTTCCCTTAGGTTAAGAAAAATATGAAAAGCCTCCCTCTTAGTTTTGTACGCCCTCTGCCTCAAAATACTTATCATGATTTATTCTATGAGTCAATTATATGAATTTTAATCATAATAATATTTTGAGATGTATTTTTTCATCATATGATATGAGAAAAATTAAAACGTAACTATTTTTCATATAATTTTTGAAAAAAAAACTATACTTTTTATCATATGTGTTACCGTCCGAAATGTTTGCCATTTTATCGGCTGACGAAATCGGATGACAAATTGATTCCTTTAACTTAAGCGATTTTGGGCTGAAAACTGAACTCTAATTTACAGTAATGGGTTCATCAACTACTCCAGAAAGAGTTAGGACGGTGATATGAGTAAACTAAGAGGTAAGAAACATGAATGCATCAGAGTACAGTAAAATAGTAAAGGATAAAGGAAAGTAAAGGATAAAGATAGATAAAGATTTAATTTGTTTGATTAATTGTGTCTGTTACATACAAAGAACGATCCTATTTATAGTACAAAAGAAAGGAAAAAACTGTACAATGTGCCCCCATCCCATGTCATCCATCAAGTAACCCACTAAGTTCAATGGCCGACTATGGGGGAAGTGGTGCCGATTTTCTCGCCATCTACTCCTCTTGCTCAGATAATGGCCCTTTCTTTTAGCTGTTGTTGGCCGTTATCGCTTCTAGGGGTCCGAAAATCCTTTTGACTTGGTCGTTGAGGCGTCTGCATCTGAGTGGGTCCCAGTCGTACCTCTAACTGACAACTTTGGCTAAGTTGCCTTAATAGCCGATGAAGTTCTTGTAGTCGAGGGCTAGGAGTAAATTCGGCTCTGGAACAGTTAGGCAGTCACTGAATTCAGATAAACACTTAAATTACTTTTGAGTGTTAACAATTGCCCCTACATTAACACGAGTGTGAATGTTGAGTTGATGTATGTGAAAGTAGCCGTTGTTTCAGTCTGACAACCGCGCATGTCACTTCAATTGTCTTATCACTAGTGCATGCAATGATGATTACTTCTTGAAATATGTTTCCCTCTCTGCGATACCTCGGCTATCCTTGCCTCAGAACTTAGGGCGGTCAGCCGATGCTACAGGTCACGTATGATTTGGGTTTCCTCAACCATTTAAGTCCTCCAAGGTAAGTCGTGGTTCAGCTAATTGCTTTATTTTAAACCCTCGCGAGGTAAGATTATATGATTCCCAAGATCCTTCTTCATACTGCTCCGTGACGGTAATATGAGCCACATAGGGTGAATAGAGGACAACCTCTATGTTCTGAACCCCTGGTCGGAACGAATTATCATATGCTAGGACGATTTATATCTTGTCTCCTTCCCAAAATATGAGCTTTTGATGCAAGGAAGGCATTGGTTGGTGTGAATCCAGTCCCTGCTCAGCAGAATGGTGTAGGACGACTTGCCATCTATTACAAAGAAGCCAGACATGGTCGTCTTAGGACCTAGAGTGATTTCTGCTACTAGAATCCCCAATGCTTCAGAGGCTTCTCCCATAAAGCTAGTCATTTTCATGTTAATTGGGATGAGATCCTCCTTTGTTTTGGTAAGGTCCTTCAAGGTAAGCAGCGACATCACATTCAGTACAACCCCGTTTCGACAAACACCCGACTAATAATTTTGTTGTTAACGTAAGCCTTGACGTAATGGGGTTTGAGATGTTTAACCATATCTTTTGTAGGTGCACCAAATACGGTGCTCAAAGTGTCCTTATCCGGGGTATCGGCTATTGTTGCCCATTCTGCGTCTTCTACGCAAACATCACATTCTAGGCTATCCAGCGCGGAGCGGCTGGCCCAGAACTCACATGGGATTAGGCTGACCATTTCAATGTTTGCCCACATCTCATCAACCAGGTCATGACTAAATAAATCGAGGATGGAGTCTCCTCCTTCATCCAATTCGGCTAACCAGAAGTTCATATTCAATTTCTTGGAGACAAATGGAGATCGACTGGGGATCCTCTAACTGAATCCTCTATAGGATTTGTGGGATTTCCTCGGTTAGAGGTCCATCCGGGGCCACGTTCTCTTGTCGGGATTCTTCCGTCGGGTTGTCGATAGGCTGTTCATCCAGCTCTGGTTGACCCGACGTCTCTCCTTCAGGCGACATTGCCCCTGAAGCAACTGAGTCGAATGTCTGCTCGATAGCCTCAGCTACGGTAGACTCAGGAATCTCATAATTTTCGATTGCCTTGGTGTTGGAAACTAGATGCATTGTCTGTTGCATCTTACGCAAGGCAATGACACGTTGCATCCTTCTTTTCTGAGTCCTGGATGCGACTCTCGGTGGTGCCTCTTTCTTTCCAGGAGCCTGATTGACAGACCATTTCCCCTCTTCTATGTTGGCGACTGGTTTAATCATTCTCCAGGGTCTCGTCTGGTCCTCATTTCTCATTGTTATACGTAAGGAAGAAACACCCCCGTTTACGTTAAACTCGACCACCCTCTGTTTGGTTTTAGGGAGTGGTTCTTCATCTATTCGATGTATGCTCGATTGCCGGCTGGTTGGCATCCATACTTGCCCCACAGGCCTATGCCTGGTGTCGATAGGGACCCTTCTGAACCTCACTGAAGTTATTGTTCAACGTCCCTCGAGTATTTAGGGCGGCCATGAAAACTGCTCCTAGCTGGCTACCTATCATCGCGAATGTCATGTAGGCTGCCTAACCGGTTGAACACAAAGGTCCTTGTGGCCTTCTCCCCTTCGATAGGTTTCTTTGGGACCCACACATTTTTCATCGGTTGTTTTCCTTTGGTGTCCCTTGACTCATCGGGCTTAGCAAAAATTATCATAGATATTGGTACCACGGGAAATGGGTCGATATCAATGGACATTTTAGCCATACTCTTGTCGGCTAGCTTGAACCTCCCCTCTTTGATGCCCTTTTGGATTGCCTTTATGAAGACCACATAATTAGAAGTAGAGTGACTGTATGAATTATGCCACTTACAGTACTTCTTATCTTTGAGTTCCTTGGCAGGCGGAATCCTATGACCATCGAGCAACCGAATCTGCTTATCTTTGAGTAGATGATCAAAGATCTGATCTGCCTTCGTGATGTCAAACGAGTAACCGACCCTGTCATCGGATGTACTCATCTCTTTGCCATTTTAGTCTTTCAAGACTGGGCAAGAGTAAACCTTACCCCTAACAATATCGGCCACCATTGCGTCGTCGCTTAGTCTGCTGACTCTGAGTCGCACTCATCCGATTCAATGATGGATACCAAGTGGGAGCCTCGATTTGGACTGGATCTTCTATGCTCCTTCTCCTGGACATACTTCTCTATTTGACTAGCCTTTTCGGCTAACTGGCTCAGGTCAGAGCAATATTGTCCCACCAACTTCTCCTTTAACTGAGGGTGCATGTTGTTGATTATCATATGGGCACACTCAGACTCAGGAAAGTGTACGGTGAATTCCCAACCTTCTTTCTGAATCTCTCGATAAAATCGGCAGTCGATTCATCGACATGCTTCTTGAGATTCGTTAGATCTGTCACGGTAACCTGAGGTTGGGGCCAATATAACCTATCATGGAAGGAACCCTTCATGTCAGCCCATCTCTGTACGGAATCAGGAGCCAAAGAGGAATACCATGCGAAGGTTGTTCCCATCAGAGAGAGAGGGAATAACTGCAAATTGTGATACTCATTTTGTCCAGCCTCGCCGTATTGGGCAGTAAATCTACTGATGTGCTCGATAGTGGATTTGTCGTCGTCGCCAGAGAAGATGGCAAACTCCGGTGTTTTGAAGCCCCTGGGCAAAAGTGTTATTCGATCTACCTAATCGGGGTAAGACTTCTTATAAACATGTCTGTCCAAAGGTTTCAGTTGGATGTCGAAGTACCTCCGCATGGTATTAGCAATAATTTATGAGTTTATCAGTTGTGACGTCCCCTGCCGATTCTCGACTAAATTCGGTTGGTAGGCGTTCTGCACTAGCGGCCTCCATTCTGTACTTTGTTGGACAGGGTTTTAAAGGTTGTAGGTGATCTATTGGCCATTTCTAATAGGTGGGGTAATGCCCCATGGCTGCTATTGGGTATGGCCACCAAAACCTGCAACCTGAGCTCCCGGAACAGCTAACGGAGCCTGAGGATAAGGTGGAACAATATTCCATAGCTGCTCTCCTCGGACGTCAGTCGTTCTTAGAAAATTTACACTTCTTGGAAGGTATGGATTGGGTACTGACAATGACTGTTGGAATGGTAATCCACTGTAAACAACGTCACCAGATAGCAGAGCTAAGTCATAGACAGGGGCCATCGGCTGCCAGTTTGGCTGTATAACATTCTTCGCCTGCATCGTAGGGCCGTTCGTAGAAATGTACGACATAACGGGCGGCAATCCAAAGTGTCCTAGAGCTTGAACTTGTCTCCGAGCCATGTTGATCTGCCCATACTGCAGACTCGCTTGGTCAAGTGGTACACTTTCCCCCCCCCAAGGTTCGACGGCGACCATGCAGTGTGCTAGTTGCCAGGCGATTGGGCTTATGTTCCTAGGTGTGCTATCGGCTGCACCTGAGTAGGTACTAACTGATGCATATGCGGCTGAGGAACAACACCGGGAGTCACGGTCTCATGCTTAACAACACCGCTCGTAAAAGGGATGGCAGAACTAGCCGAGCATTCTCCTGTGTGCATTCGATTGGTTTCCATCTTCCTCGCTTGCTGAACCTCATTATGTACCACCGGCTTCACAATATCAGGCAATTATTTAGAAACTTGGTACATAATGTCGTGGATGACCAAGTCGATCTGTTGTCTAATAAAAGACGTAGTCATTATGGTTGCAACAGAGTACAATAAAAAAGTAAAGGATAAAGGAAAGTAAAGGATAAAGATAGATAAAGATTTGATTTGTTTGATTGATTATGTATGTTATATACAAAGAATGATCCTATTTATAGTACACAAGAAAGGAAAAAATTGTACAACGTGTCCCCCCCCATGTTAGCCATCAAGTAACCCGCTAAGTTCAATGGCCGACTATGGGGGAGGTGGTGCCGGTTTTCTCGCCTTCTACTCCTCTTGCTCGGATAATGACCCTTTCTTTTAGTTGTTGTTGGTCGTTATCACTTCTAGGGGTCCGAAAACCCTTTTGATTTGGTCATTGAGGCGTTTGCATCTGAGTGGGTCCTAGTCGTACCTCTAACTGATAACTTCGGCTAAGATGCCTTAGTAGCCGATGAAGTTCTTGTAGTCGAGTGCTAGGAGTAAATTCGGCTCTGAAACCGTTCGACTGTCAATAAATTTGACTAAACACTTAAATTATTTTTGAGTATTAACAATATGATAGGAGGATAAAACTTATAATTTTATAAAGATTAATCAAATAACTCTAGAAAAATGAAACATGACTACTAACATGAGAGGGGACGGAGTAAGTAGCAAAGACATCCTCAAAAATTTTGACCAATTTTTAAGTCGATGTGGGACTCGATGACAATATAGAAATTAACATATTAAAATCAATAGGCAAAATATATAATTTACCCTCGAAACTTGAGATCAAGTTCCTGTGATATACTTGTTCATCACGGGTAACCTTATATACAATCAATCTTTCTACAGTGTAGCTAAGACACACCATTTTTGTCAGATGGAGCATGCATATTTTACACGTAAAGAGACTAGTGGATGTAAATTTATTGGGATTGAACCATTATCAAAATGCCACATTTCCGACCTTTTATTTTTATTTTTTTTGAATTATTTCTTTTTTTTGTTGCCAACTTTAGTTACAGAAACAACCTCTGCACCCCGCAAATATAGGAGTAAGGTCTGTGATATTATGTCCTTCTCATAACTTATTTATGAGATTACACTGGATATGCTATTATTTTTATTTGCTATTTTTAGTTACTTTATCTCGAAATAATTTGGCCTCTCTTCTAACACCTACCCCTATCATTTTCCTCTTCCCCAGACACCCACCCTTGTCTTCTCCATAAATTAAGCTCTAAAGTATTGTAAAAATGATTTTAGAGTTAAATCCAATTCAAATTAATATTCATTTCTCTTATGGTTGACTGAAATGTTTCCACCATGATTAAAGGTAAGTGTAATGAAAGAAAATGATATGGGTGCTTTTCAAACTATTGCTAGAAGTTTGAATACATTAATCTGATATATTTTAAAACAATACGTGAGTTGTTTAAATAACCTAATAAAGCAATATAAAAGTTGTATAATAACAGTTTTTAGTATAAACAATTTAAACCAACCATGTGGTTTCCTTTTCTTTTTTGCGTATAAACAATCACATATTTATTTACAAATGGAAAAATTATAGTCAAATACAATTCGATCATTCAATTTATAAAATATGTATACAGTGTATATATAGTATTGTTACAGTCCGAAGTGTTTGCCGTTTTATCAGCTGACGAAATCGGATGACAAATTGATTCCTTAACTTAAGCGATTTGGGCTGAAAACGGAATTCTAATTTCCAGCAATGGGTTCCCCAACTACTCCAGAAAGCGTTAGGACGGTGGTATGAGTAAACTAAGAGGTAAGAAATATGAATGCAGCAGAGTACAGTAAAAAAAAAAGGATAATGGAAAGTAAGGGATAAAGATAGATAAAGATTTGATTTGTTTGATTGATTGTGTCTGTTATATACAAAGAATGATCATATTTATAGTACAAAAGAAAGAAAGAAATTGTACAACGTGCCCCCCCCCCCCATGTCAGCCATCAAGTAACCCACCAAGTTCAATGGCCGACTATGGGGGTAGTGGTGCCGATTTTCTCGCCCTCTACTCTTCTTGCTCGGATAATGGCCCTTTCTTTTAGCTGTTGTTGGCCGTTACCGCTTCTAGGGGTCCCAGTCTAACAACTCTGCTAAGATGCCTTAGTAGCCGATGAAGTTCTTATAGTCGAGGGCTATGAGTAAATTCGGCTCTGGAATAATTCGGCTGTCATTGAATTCGGCTAAACACTTAAATTATTTTTGAGTGTTAACAATTGCCCTCCTACATTAACTCGATTGTGAATGTTGAGTTGATGTATCCGAAAGTAGCCATCGTTTCAGTCTGACAGCTGCGCATGTCACTTCAATCGTCTCGTCTCCAGTACATGCAATGATGATAACTTCTTGAAATGTGTTTTCCCTTTAACCGAGGCGTCTCCATTACCACGAATTGGCTCTGATGATTTTCGGTCGTGCTTTTGAAAATAATAAATTATTCTCAGCCGCGCCTCTGAAGGTTATTTAAGGAAAGGTATCCCCCATAGGTTTCTCACCTAATTTTTGGCCCCTTTCTTAGTCGGAAACTATGGCTTCATCTTTTTTATCTCGAAGATCAGGAAAAATCATCCTAACCGATAGTGACCTGACCTCTGCCTTGGCCTTCGTTGATGAACAACTGGTTGACTCCGTACGATGGACCGAAACAAGGTGATTCTCTCTTGTTTCAGTACCTCAGCCCGATAAACCATGACTTTCTTTCTACTTATGACTGGTTCACCGCGACCGCTGTTTGGATAACCTTCGTACTTGGCTGACTAAGGTCGCTCATTATTCGGGTTGGTTGGACTGAGTAAAGTTGTTCATAGAAGCCGAATGGAGGCACATGGGTCCTTTTGATGCCTTTCTTGTGTACCAAAAATCCAAGGAAGTTGCCAGCCAATACTCCGAACATGCACTTGGCTGGATTCATTTTGAGATTATGAATCCTCATTTTTTTAATGCTTGTTCAAGATCGGCTAAATGATCCTTGAAGTCCTTGGACTTCACTACTACATCATCGATGTAAACCTCCATACTTTTGTCGATCAAGTCATGGAATATGATGTTCATTGCCCTTTGATAAGTGGCACCAACGTTCTTCAGACCAAATGACATAACTACCCACTCGTAAATGCCCAACGCTTCTGGACATTTGAAGGCGGTTTTGTGAATGTCGTCCTTGGCTACCGATATCTGATTATAGCCAGAGTATCCATCCATGAAGGTCAATACACCATTAGCGGCTGCTGAGTCGACTAGCATGT
The DNA here is from genome assembly GCA_029783415.1 of Anisodus acutangulus. Classification (NCBI taxonomy): domain Eukaryota; kingdom Viridiplantae; phylum Streptophyta; class Magnoliopsida; order Solanales; family Solanaceae; genus Anisodus; species Anisodus acutangulus. The sequence goes on along the minus strand of CM056489.1, from coordinate 3,734,415 downwards.
CGGCTATCGGCATGACGTACTCATATTTAGGAGTGGCTAGATTTAGGTTCCTGTAATCAATACATACCCAAACCTTTCCATTGTTCTTCTTGTCTGGTACAACGTTTGCCAACCATTCCACATACTTAGCCGTTCTGATAAACTCGGCTTTCAGCAGTCGTTCGATCTCAGCTTTGATTTGAAGCAGCTGAGGGTGATACCTTTTGGGCGGCTTTTTTGGGGTATGAAACCCTCCTTGATTGGAAATCTATGTTCTACCAAAGTATGTGTCAGCCCAGACATCTCATGATAATCCCATGCGAAGCAGTCTTTATACTGCAGTAGAAGGGCCATTATGCCTTATTTGTCTTCTTCCTTCAGCAAACCACTAATATGTGTCAGTCGAGGGATTTCTTCAGTTCCCAAGTTGATATCTTCCAAATGATCCTGAGATTCAAAACTAGGCATAGCCCTTCTTATGGGCGATTCAAGTTCCATCGGCAACTCAACTTCATCGGCTGCAAGCGTTGGTTCATTGTCGTGGTTCCCCCTCTGCGATGCCTCGGCTATCCTTACCTAAAAAATTGGGGCGGTCAGCCGATGCCACATGTCACGTATGATTTGGGTTTCCTCAACCATTTAAATCCTCCAAGGTAAGCCGTAGTTCGGCTAATTATTTTATTTCAAACCCTCGCGAGGTAAGATTACAGGATTCCCAAGATCCTTCTTCATACTACTCTGTGATGGCTATGGGAGCCACATAGGGTGAATATAGGACAACCTCTACGTTCTGAACCCCTGGTCGGAATGGGTTATCATCCACTGGGACAATTTCTATTTTGTCTCCTTCCCAAAAGATGAGATTTTGATGCATTGTAGAAGGAAGACATAGAATGGTGTGAATCCAGTCCATGTCCAATAGAATGGTGTAGGACGTCTTGCCATCTATTACAAAGAAGGCAGACCTGACCGTCTTAGGACATACAGTGATTTCTACTACTAGAATCCCCAATGCTTCAGTGGCTTCTCCCATAAAGCTAGCAATTTTCATGTTAGTTGGGATGAGATCCTCCTTTGTTTTGTTAAGGTCCTTCAAGGTAAGCAGCGACATCACATTCAACACAGGCCCATTGTCGACAAACACCCGACTAATAATTTTGCCGTTAATGTAAGCCTTGACGTAAAGGGGTTTAAGGTGTTTAACCATATCTTTTGTAGGTGCACCAAATACGGTGCTCAAAGTGTCCTTATCTGGGGTATCGGCTATTGTTTCCCATTCTGCGTCTTCTACGCAAACATCATCTTTTAGGGTATCCAGCGCGGAGCGGCTAGCCCAGAACTCACATGGGATTAGGCCGACCATTTCAATGTCTGCCCACATCCCATCAACTAGGTCATGGCTAAATAAATTGAGGATGGAGTCTCCCTCTTCATCCAATTCGGCTAACCAAAAGCTCATATATTCCATTTCCTGAAGACAAATGGGGATCGGCTAGAGATCCTCTAACTGAATCCTCTACGCGATCTGTGGGATTGCCTCGGTTAGAGGTACATCCGGGGCCATGTTTTCTTATCGGGGTTCCTCCGTTGGGTTGTTGGTAGGTTGTCCATCCAGTTCTGGTTGACCCGACGTTTCTCCTTCAGGCGACATTGCCCCTGAAGCAACTGAGCCGAATGCCCGCTCGATAGCTTCGACTACGGCAGACTCAGAAATCTCATGATTTTCGGCTGCCTTGGTGTTGGAAATTAGATGCAATGTCTGTTGCATCTTACGGGCCTTGGCACGTTGCATCTTTCTTTTCTGAGTCCTGGATGCGACTCTCGGTGGTGCCTCTTTCTTTTCCGGGAGCCTGATTGACATACCACTTCCCCTCTTCTGTGTTGGCGGCTGGTTTAATCATTCGCCAGGGTCTCGTTTGGTCCTTATTTCTAGTCGTGATATGTAAGGACGAAACACCTTCGTTTACGTTAAAATCGACCACCCTTTGTTTGGTTTTAGGGAGTGGTTCTTCATCTATTCGAGGCATGCTCGGCTGCCGGCTGGTTGACATCCGTACTTGCCCCCAGGCCTATGCCTGACGTCGATACAGATAAAGATAGATAAAATTTGAGTTATTTGATTGATTGTGTGTTTATATACAAAGAATGATTTTATTTATAGTACAAAAAAGAAAAAAAACTGTACAACGTGATCCCCCCATGTTAGCCATCAAGTAACCCACCAAGTTCAATGGCCGATTATGGGGGTAGTGGTGCCGATTTTCTCGCCCTCTACTCCTCTTGCTCGGATAATGGCCCTTTCTTTTAGCTGTTGTTGGTGGTTACCTTTTCTAGGGGTCCGAAAACCCTTTTGACTTGGTCGTTGAGGTGTCTGCATCTGAGTGGGTCCAGTCTAACAACTCGACTAAGATGCTTTAGTAGCCGATGGAGTTCTTGTAGTCGAGGGCTAGGAGTAAATTCGACTCTGGAACAGTTCGGTTGTTACTGAATTCGGCTAAACACTTAAATTATTTTTGAGTGTTAACAAGTATATATTTTATATTAAATATATATATATTATACATAGTTACATATCTATACATATAATATACTACATACCTATACACAATACATACAGTTCAAAGCGTATAAATAGTGTATACTTCGATCATATTGATAAATTAATTAGCCGAAAGGTATTTACATATTTTATAAAAAGTGTCGGGTTTTTTCTTGTTTTGGTGAAATTTTAACTTCTATATTTACTAGTGATCTTTGTGTAAATAAAAAAATATGTAGGGCCTTAGCTTTAAATGAGTCAAATCTCATTAATCGCTTATTAAAAAAGTCAGTTTGTTTATTTAAAAAAAATTAATGCTAACTTTAAGAAGTTTCAATATGTGCCGACATTTTTTATATCTCAAGCCAAGTTTTGAATGCATGTCTGATTTTTCCTTTCTTCTTAAGGAATTTCAAGAAACACAATTTATGAATTTCTTTCTTCAAAATCTTTTTCCTCTTATAGGACCTAACCTTTTAAAAAATATATATATTTTCTTTTACCAATCAAAACATGTTGTGAACTTGTGATGCTTCTTTATCGTGGGGCAAGCCACCATGTAAGTTACAGATTCGTTATAATTCAGTAATCTTAATTCAAATTCTACAAATAATTTATTCAAATCAGTAAGCAAAATGAATTATTATTCAAAATTTATAAATTAAAAATTCTAACTTCGCCACAAATCACAAAATCACTGCTTTATCCCTAGCAAAAATGCCTCACTAGAAGTCTAGCATGAAACCCATTTGATAACCAATAGTACATAATTCACATTTTTTTGATGGATAGATATTTGTCTATTCCACATATTAAAGTACGAGTTCAACAAAAATCAGTTACTTTAACTCAAACTCTATATATTTGTTGAGAAATTAGTTAAATATATGCACATAATAAACTTCATTGGATCTCTACTCCTTCAGGACCCTATTTGAGTTATCTTACTCGAAGATCCTCCAATGGTAAATATTATAATTAATATCGAAGTGATAAGATTTAAACAAAAATTTCCTGAATTCATTCATCTTACACTTGTAATTGTCATTTACAGCTTAATTTTTACCATGAATCAACTAAGAAATAAATTGATAGTGATTTGTTTTTTATTTTTTGGAATGGGGGTGGGTTGGGAGTTCAATATGTTATCTATCTATTTATCTATCTATATATATATTCTAAAATTTATTGAAACTTGGATTACGAAATTACCCTTAGAAAGTTGATCGACTATTTTTCCCTTCTTAAAAATAACTTCTATGATGTGAATTTCAGGTGCACTAAATCGGATAATTAATGGGGATGATTGTTTCATTTTCCAGGAGTCATTTTATAGGTTGTTACAGTTGTGTAAATATTTTTAATTACTACTCTCTCCGGATAAAAAAAGTGTCCACTTAGCCTTTATTTTTTGAGTAAAAAAATAGTATTTACTTATCAAATCAAGAAAGAACTAATCTTATTTTTTTCCAGATTTGACCTTATTAAGTGTTAGGTGACTAAATCCGAATACATATTTAATAGGGGTATTTTAGTTAAATTACTTATTTTTGCCTAGAAGTTAGCATTTTTTAAGATACGTATAAATGGGTAAGTGAACACTCTTTTTTAGTATTTTCATGTTCTAAGAAATTATTTTACTCCTATTTTTGTTGTTTCCTTTTGGTTTAATGAGATCTGACATTTCAAATTCTTGAATAAATTCTACTGCAACTGTTGGTTTATTTTAAAATTGTGTTGACAAATACACATATTATTATATTTAAGTGCTTCCATTAGGACCTAAAGCCAGTGACTCATTCATACTTAAAGCTTTCAACATCCAAATTGTAAGTATATGTGCTCGTGCTTCTATAATAATAGTTGTTGCATGGCCTGTGAAGGAAAACAAATCTCTGCATCTGAAAAGCTAAGTTATAAGTGGAAGGGTTTAAATTATGTATTACTCCATAATCATGATTTAGATAAAGTTGATCTTTTACTTTTTATGTATAATTGTTATTATATTATTTTTTACTTATCATCCTATTTAAATGACATCTTCCTTACTGTTAGTATTTTTTAACAGGTCATGAGATCAAAAGAGAATAATTGAGAAATTGCAGTCAAAGTAAAAGTTATTCCTAATAATACTATTAGCATAAAAATAAAATGTTTCAACAACCAGAAATGATCTCTTAATAACAGAGGTTCCACAAGCAAAGATTATTCATGGTCTCCTCTTTTTTTCTTTTCTTTTTTTATATTTTATTTTGTCTTTTATATCATTTGTCCTTAGTCTGTATGAATTAAGTTAAAAAAAGTAATTACTCTAGTAACAAAATAATTTAAGTCAGGGCATTAGCAGCTAATAAATTGGTATATATAAGCTCACCATTTAGTAATTTATTTTGATGTTCCTTTGTTTTACCTTAATGAAGCCAAAATAATGGTTGCAAAGATTGTTAACAAAAGAATGAAAGTGTAATCTTATATGTACACAATATAAGTATAGTACTTTGAATCTCACTGGGTATGGAGTTCCTTTTACCAGGAAGCGATTTAACCCACATTAAATTTTTCTGTGCAAATCTGAATTTAATCGGGTCCTAATAGAAATACAGAATAACTGATGGAAAATCTAAAAAATATAAATATAGTATGGATGGTTGCAAGAAGATTAAAAGATACACCGTCAGTGTCTCAAGAAGAAATAATATGGTACAATTATGAAATCAACCTCAAGATTAGTGATCGACATGAGATGCTAATTAACACGGAATACATCTGCAACACACATGATCAGAAACTAGTATATATTATAAGTGAAAAGCAAAAGTTGGATTACGATAATATCCTTCAAAAATTGATTGACCATTATAGCCTCTTGTTAAATATTACTTTTTTGTTGCATCTAATCTGGGTTAATTAAATACAATTAATGATAATTATTTCTATTGTGAAAGTGGTCAATTGTAGCTTCCCGTTTTTTTTTACGAAAGAAGTCTATTTGCCTTCAAAAAATCAGCCCAAATAGGGGTGTTCATGGTCTGACTTGACTTGGTTTTTGGTTAAAACCAAACCAAACCAATTAAGTCATATTTTTAATATTTAAACCAAACTAAATCAAATCATTATAGTATAAATTCTACCGGTTTCAATTTTATTGGTTTAGTTGATTTTACCTGTTTGATTCAGTTTTTTATCAGTTTAAGAATGTATTTTATAATACAAAGAATCTTTGAATCAAAGGGTAAATGAATACAACTTTGATCATGATCTATTTAAATATAAGAATCTTTTTAATTAATTCATTAACTTTAGTTAGGTATAGGCCTATGGCTATGGGTGTAATATGAATTACATAAACATTACATCTACTTCTTTTCATGATTCCAGTGCCTTCCCTACATATAACCTTTTGATATTATGCAGTCTCTTCGGAGTTTTTGTTATCTAGACTCATCGTGTTTTTGAAAGTGCAGAAGTTAAAACTGAAGATGATAAACAGAAAGACAAAGTCATCAACCAAATATTTTTAATTACAATTGTCATTTTCTTTCCTTTTATTTTTTACAGATAAAATGTCAACTTAACAATTCAGATGACATGTTTTAATAATAAAGGAAAAATACTAGCAACAGATAGGAGATAGTCCGTCAAAATTTGTCTTCATCAATTTTTTACCTTTTAGCAATTTTTTGTTTTACCTTAAACTTAAATGGACTAGGAATAATGGGCCATACATTTCTTTCATTATTTGAATTTGTATTGGACATTTCTTATATATATAAGATATATATATATATATATAAGATATATATATATATATATAAGATATATATATATAAGATATATATATATATATATAAGATATATATATATATATATATATATATATATATATATATACTTATCAGTTTAATTCGATTTGGATCGAATTTTTTGGGTTTAATACCAAATAAAATCAAATACTATTAGTTTTTTAAAACTTAAAATCAAACCAAACTGGTTTTCAGTTTATTAGAATCGGTTTGAGTCGATTTACAGAATTGATTTTTCGATCTCATTTGAATCCCAGATATCAACATTTCGTTTGTATAATTTTTAATAAATAAAATTTTCATGCTTTTGTAGAGGTGTAACAACTAGAGAAGTGTAAAAGTTAATTCCTTTTAATGAATTAATACATTAAATACTACTAAATGTAATCCACGAAAATTTTATCATCAAAACATGAATTCGTGGTTGACTTTCAACACAAACTTTTGATGTGCTATATTCATTTAGGAGAGAACTCGGTTTGGATAGCAGAAGAACAACAAAAAGGTTAATTATTTTTTATTGATTTGTAGCAATAAATATGCTAACTTTCATTTTTCTCTAAGTATATTACTTTCTTATTTATCTTCTTCTTTTTGTTGAGAAATACAAGAACTGTTGTGATTACAAGATGAAAATTCTTCAAATATAAAATTGTAAGTGAACTTGTACTTTTCTATTCTCGTATCGGTTATAACCCTCTGGGAAGGAAGGCAATAGCAGTAAATTAGAAAACCCAATATCTCAACCGGCTGCTATTATTCAACAAATTACGGACTGGATGCAGTAAAAGCACAAACATTATGATCTTTAAGCGGAAAAGCTAGGATGCTTTGCACATAATTGCATATGAATTTCCTCGGTTTGGATAGCAGAAGAACAACAAAAGGTTAATCTATTTTTGTTGATTTGTAGCAGTAAATACTTTGACTTTTATTTGTCTTTTTAATCATATTTCTTTCTTATTTTTTATTTTTTTTTGTTGAGAAATACAGGAATTGTCATGTTTACAAGATGGAGATTCTCCAAATATGAAATTGTAAGTGAATTTTACTTTTCAATTCTTATACCAATTATAACCTTACTTTCTGCACTATAAAGCACCGACATTGTGATATTTAAGCGAAAAAGTTAGGATACTTTTCCCATATTGCATACTTATTTCCGTCGAAAAATAGTTTCTTTCTTTTACAAGGACTTTCTAATAAACATTTACGGTCGTTAAGTTTTTGATCTCTTAATCTTAAAAGAAATTTCTTAAATTACATTACAATCATCTATTCTTATTGCTAAAAGGTGGTCATACAAATGGCCGAAATTTTGTTTGAAGATATGTTAAAGTTTGATATTTAATGATAGGAGAAGCGGACTGAGGTATCATACATAATAAATGTCATGATCCAAATTACAGGCGTCATGGTGGCACCTACACTATCCCCGATAGGCGAACCATTCCCAAAATCTTTTACAATCATAACTGTTTAAAAATGCAGAAATAAAGGAAAAGTACAAAATGTAACAAATCTCTTTTTAAAACATTATAACATCATTTAACCCTTACAACACTTCCTCCCGAAACCTGGTCTAACTTGTACAAGGACTCTTAAGATACAATGTAAGGAAAGAAATAACATCACCGCCCTGAATGAATAAATGTGGTCTGACTAGAATGAAGATTGAGGCCGCCAAGGATGAGTGGCCTGCCTTAACTTTTTCGTGCTCCAAGATGCAACTTGAATCGACCGAATACTTGTATCCACGTAAAAGATGCAACAAGTGTAGCATGTGTACACAACGTACCCCCGTAGACATCATAGGCCGACAACGACAAAAGTTACGTAACAAGCATAAACATCAAGTTGACTCTCAAGTAGGTCCTATTCTAGGCAATTCATATAGTCACATAAGTCACCTTATTCACATAAGAGTTCAATCATAGTCAAGTACAATTCAATTCATATTGTGCGAATGGATCTTACACTTAATACTCACCGACCAGTAAACTCTATCCAAGTCATATTCATATTTATATCCACTTACCCAACTTAACAAATCCAATAGACAAGTTGACACTTAGTACACAATATCATTTAAGGATGCTTTCCAAGAGTGTTACATTTAGTCGGACCATAACGATATTAATTCCTTTATTATCTCCAACCCTTAGACTTAATTACGGCTCTATACAGTTAAGGGCATGACACACATTAGTTCATTTAATGTCCACATTACACTCTAAGTAAAATTCTATGCCTTACACCCTTTGATTAAGGAGTGGATCTACACACACATAGCATACAAGTCAACAACTACCACAACAACACCTCAACAAGTCCTTTACTAGACACTTTATAAAATAGTGTTATCAATCACCAAGCATTACATGGACAGACATAGTTCTCTTTGATCTACACGATAGTTCTGACAATAGACATCACCGACCACAATAACAGTTGACATCAAATACTTAGACTCATAAAGATGTAAGCTACAGAACCAAATTCACAGAGCACAAGCCCAATCCTGGCAACTAATCTAGTCCAATAGAATTAATCCAATCATCCAAGTCCATTTAATCATGAAAATCACCCAAGTTCCAATAATCATTCCAAATCACGTTACCAGTTAACCTGTAATCAATGTATAAATGTATGTATGATATGAATGCAAATGCAATGCAAATGCCAAGTACCCTTCCACAATCGGCATACATGCATTCAAATTCTATGAACTATAACCTGTGGGGGACCTCGCCATCCATAAACCCACCTGAAATTATTTACCATCGAGTCCCAATTTTGTGGCTGTAATAACATCTGTTGTAGGCGTGCAACCCAAACTATCCCTAATATTACCATTATCATCACTATTGTAATATCATCATCATCTCACTATTGTCAACATCTCATTGTAATATCATTGTCTTTTTTTCCCAGTCTAATATTTTCATACCTTTCTACTTTCAATATCACCAGAACCATGAGTATATGAATGCAATGACAATAATAAGACAAGTAATCAGGATGTATGAGATACAATCAAGTATAAGAGATGAATATCACATGCTTTCAGAAGCTCAATAACATGTAATTTCATGTACATCAGTTTATCATACCAAAATTAATGTGATGAATAAATACAATAATTATTAAAAATGCCGACAAGACATAATAGCGATAAGCCCAAATAACAGTAGTCGAAATCAGCTTAAGGCTGATTCTCCAAATCACCCATCAACACAGTTCAACATCGGTACCCACCCAATCGTTAATCACAACTGCTAAGGTGGGACCCCTAAACACACCCAATATCCCTCAATATTTATAACTACTATGTACTTCTATCAGAGTCTAAAAGAGTTAAACTGTAGCCTACCTCATTGTCAAACGGGTGCCACAAATTATCCAACACGAGTCTTCCCTATGCAAAGAGTTTTCGAACGATCGAAGTTTATTCAATATTTTTTCTATGTTAGAAACGGAGACTACCGATACCCATGTTGCTACAATATGATTTGAATCAAAAAGCAACATTTAAAAGAGAAATCCGGGCCCACAAGGGTAAATTTGAAATTTCAAGTAAAAAATCGGTTACCCAACACTTAGGAAGTCCAATACCATTCCCCAAATCTCTAATTAGCCTCAATTTATCATCAATTGCAATATTACTAGAAAACCCCGAATTTAGAGAAAACCCTAACCTTTCCATAATCAGATTCTTTGAATTTAAGAGAGATTCAACTTAGCAACTAGTTACCTCAATTGTTCCATGACTAGATTTAAAAAAGATTTTCTAACAAAACTCATTTACATTGAAAAAACTCATAAAATCATCACTAGGTTTCATAACCCACTTTTCCCCAACTAAACCCACAATAGTAGCATATATTCCAATCCTAACTCATAATAAAATCACAATGAGAGAAATAGAAACTTACCTAAGGAAGAATTCACCTCAAGGCTCTGGAAATCACCCACACAAACACTCTCTAGGTTTAGAATTGGTGAATGGAAAGAATGAATCGAAATTGGGAAAAATATAAGACTTTCTACCCAGCGATTCTTGCATCCGCGAACATCTTGTCCGCAGATGCGGACTCGCCTCCACGAAGAATGACTTGCGTATGCGGAGCCACTTAACACCTTACTTCCTCGCATCTACGGGACAAGTCCCACATAGGCGGGCCCGCAGAGGTGAACAAACACTCGCAGAAGTGGGATATCAGAAACTAGCCAAAACTGGTCTTTCACCAAGTTCAACCCAAATCACGAAATCCATCCAAGACCTCCAGAATACAAATCAAATATACATATCAAGTGTAAACAATGCTACGAACTCGCTCTCACACTCGAATTTCTCATATGACCAACCTAAGGTCCACTTTTCTACGAAACTTCCTCAAAATACTCAACTTTCACAAATTTACAAATGGTGACACCAAATACATCTGAACGCATCAAGAAGCAAACCAAGGACTCTACTAAGTCATAAATGAATCCTTGGTTTGTAAGTTTTGACTAATTTGCCCATGTTGACCCAATCCCCAAAGTTATCGAATAATCCTAGTGAAAATTGAAGGAATTAGAACCTTTAAGTGAAAGCGTTTGACCAACAATTGACTTTTGGGTAAATGAACCTTTTTCAAAATTTCATCAATTCTGTGAGATTTGGAGGGTCATGTTGGTTCGGGTCCTGAGGCTCTCAGGAGTGATTTGAGCTATCGGTTGGAGAGTTGATTTTAAGCCGTTGGAGGTGGACCTGATAAAATAGACCTCCGATGGGAATTCCAAGATAATGAGTGAGTTTGTAGAGTGTTTTTATATATGTGTCCATATCTGGTTTATGTAGGGGAAGTCTCGGGTGATTGTCGAATTTTGGGCTGAATTTATGAAAATAGGAATCTGATGTTGTCTGGTAACTATCGCTAATGTGAGTGTATGGGCGCTGGTGTGGTGCTGGGATTTTGCTTGAACCGACGTAGTGGATAGTTGACCGCTATGGAGAGATGTTGGTTTTATGGTGAGCCGCTGTAGAGACCAGCTTGAGCGCGGGTGCGTGCCCCACTGCAACAGACCTTTGACAACTGTAGCGGACGACGGCAAATCAAAAACCCTTTTAAGTGTGTATTTAGACCCTTCATTTCCTATTTCCAAAATTATTCCTCCAAAGCATCTCTGGGGCGATTTCAAGTGTTTGTTGGTGGATTCTTCTTGGGATAAGTCTCCTTAACCTTGTTTTACTTTATTTATCTTTCATTGTCTTCAATTTATGATGGGAAAACCTAGAAAAGTAGATAAAAAGGATGAGTTCTACTTACATGGTATTAATTGATTCTTAAGCCTTAAATGTGAGATTAAATGTCGGGTTTGACTAATCTAAGCATGGATTCCATTAATTAGTAAATATTAGGCTTGAATCTTCCATTTTATTGAGAAATTGAACTTAGAAAATCTAGGGTTTATGCCTAATTTGGGTTTTTTACATTGAATGATGAAATTGATCCATATTTGAACTAATTTAGAAATTGGATAGTAGAATTGAACTTCTAAAACGTTGGGTTATTGATTCACTCTCAAATTACTGTTTACCCTTGTGGGCCCGTTTCCCCTCTTTTTTTCTCATAGTTGGTTTGTATTAAAAGAATAGTCTAGTGATATGAATATTATTAGTTTCCGTTTCTAACTTAGATGTCAATAATGACTAGACTACGAGTATAACCGAGACCCATAGAGAGGCAGGGCTCTGGTATGATCATTTGTGGCTTCCATTTAGCATTCAGGTAAGTTACGGCTTATATTCTGATTAGACTTCGATTAGCGAAGCATATGTAGAGTTAGTGATTGTCGGAGAAAACATGTTACGCCTTCGGGTATAAAGTTAGGATGGATTACTTAGGCTTGGTATTGTTGACTGATTTGTGGGCTTGTTGCCTCTTTGTGATTTGTTAGTTGTTTCCATGTGTGTGATATTGGACTTGTACTTAGTTGCCATATTGTGATTATGATACATTTTTCTCTCACTTATTTTTACACTATCATGGATAGAGGAAAGGACTTAACTTGATATTGATATTGTGATATGTGACCATGTGTGGCACAATTGGGATTTTATTATGATTTACACTTAAGATTGATATATGCATATCATTCATACACATTATACATGATTTATTGTTGTGAACTATGATTTGATATCAATAATGATAAGAGGGAAAGTGAAACATCCTAGGCTTTCTATTATGGTGTTTTCTACGTACATATTTCATATGGGCTCTCTTGCATATATACTTGGTGTTACCTATGTGGTGCGAAGAGAAATTGTTCTGAACGTGTCATTGTATAGATTTGAGAATAAGTTCATATTGGTAGTTGATTTACGTATGTTGTTATATTTATTCACCTCATGATTAGTGTTGAATTTGACATTCATACATGCACTTCATCCTGCATAGCTCATAATACTGTGAGGTGGTTCCAATGGAGAGAGTGAATGATGGAAAGTTATCTCTATGCTATGTGCGGAGTGACTATGGACATATTTGATATAGTATCCATCTCTGGGTTGTGTGCAGAATGGCTAGTGATAGGTGGCTGGTGTTGTGGTGAGAGTCATCTCTAGGATGTATGCTGAGTGACTGGTACATGAACTTCGCGGGTCCCCCATAGGTCATGACTATCGAGACGTAGAGGTATTCCGTCCGTAGCATGTGTGTACGATATGAGAAATTGGCCATTGCATTGCATCACACGTACATTCATATTACATCCACTCATATCTCTGATTCTGGTTGTTGTATTCATTGTATAGCATGATGCGTTTCAGCCTTGATTCATTGGTTGTTGATTCATTTGAGATATTGTGTGCTTGTTAATCTCTTATCTAGACACTTGATGGATTCAAGGACTAGAGGTTCCGCCTAGGCTATGACTGTAGACTACTGAGATCTAGTGTGATTCACATTACTGCAAGTCTTACGTAAATGTGCTTAGTGATTACTTCATCCTCGTACTTCATGGATTCCGATGTGTTACTTCTATACTTAAGTTGTTGTTCTTGGACTGTGTTGTGTTGTACTTGATTTCGAGCATGTCTATTCTTCAGCCTCTTACCTTATATACGTTAGCTAACTATTGTCGGCCTATGATACCTACTAGTACATAGTGTTTGTACTGATACTACTCTTGCTACACCCTTTTTAGGGTGTAGAGTTATTGCAGATACATGAGTGATGTTCGATTATCCTTCAAGGATCTCATAGAGTTCATCTAGACTTTTCTGTTTAATTCTCATTCTAAATAGAAGTTGTATTCAGGTTGTGGTTGTAACTTTTATTCCAGTTGTAAACTTAGAAGCTCTTGTACTATTCAGACCAGATTCCTTAGGTAGTTGTTGTATTTCGCATTATCATATATCTATATTTTCAGACTTCCATTGCTCGTATTATTCATTTATGTTGTTGGATGGATATATAAGGGACATGTTCGCCTACCAGGTGAGAAAAGAGTAAGTTGCCCACACGATCAGTGATTTGGGTCGTGACACTATCGGTCAACACATTTTCACTTATTCAACTTAAAAGCTTCTAATTTCCTCAAAACCAACCAGGACTCACCCGACTACCTCGGGAATCGCTCCACTCATCCCCGCAAGTCGAAAATACTCTGACGATGCTAGGGAAAGGGTCAACAGAGGTAAAAGATTAAAATTTCTAAACGATCAAATGGGTCATTACATCATATACCAATTAAACAAACGTTCGTCCTCGAAAGGAAAAAGAAAAATATGAAAGCCGACGACTAACCGGGGAATCTCTATTATAGCCTCAAGAAAGCCTTAGCAAGTAAGAAATATATCGATAGTACCGCATGTTCACTTTATTAGTCAGATTTACTTTTAACTTAACTCAACACCCCAAGTCTCTATTTCTTCATAACCAAAATTTCTTTCACGGTTGATTCTCGAATGTAAGAACTGTCTCCGCTCGACTTCAATGATTTGATTATAACCGTACCTCTATAAGCATCCGATTGATCCCGCAAATACACTTAATTTTCACAATCCTCTAGTCATAGCCATAACTATAGTCTAACCTGTATCGATAAAACAATATGATTTTACTAATCTTCTTTCACAACTATCAATGTCGTCATTCGTGCCAAGATTCCTTAGAAACAGATATACATACACCACAAGCCCAAATCTATTCAAGTCTTTAAATCATTATACTGTATGCACACCTACTGATTACCTTGTCATGTCAAATTCGTGGAAAATCCACTAACTACTCTAGAAGCCCTTCATAATCAGTTGTACCTCTTCAAATTCCCTATCAAATATAGGCGTAACCCATTAGAGCTGTCCCAGTAGTTGCCATCTGCAAAAATATCATCAATCTTACTTGCAAACTTCGATGAGACTCGACGACATTGCCATACCAATGATCCCAAAAATTGAATTCTATCCAAATCGTCTACGTAGTACCGAAAAACTATACCGTATGATTGAAATCTTCATGATTTCTCAACTTCCGCCAGATACACAAATCTGATAGAACCTCATGAACTTTAATTACACCCAATCCTCTTAGGTCATCCTCTTAACTTGTCCACAACTCCGAACACCTCATCGAACCTCTAATTATAATATCTCGCTACGCCTTAACCATTCAAAATGTATCAAATCTCGTAATTTACCAGCCTTACCAATTTGTGACGAATCAACCTTACAAGCCATTTATCTTACTTTGTGCATTTACTTTCAAGTCTTAGTATCAAACTACTCATTCATGCTATTAGTCAATAATGCTTTAACATAACCTACCACCACAATCGTCACCTTTACATGAAAATGAAACCTTAACCTTCAAAATGAAGAGATTCTCAAGATTCCCTCTTATTATTCCACCATAAACCATTCATTCAAGGATGCCGCACAATTATCCATATTGATACAACGCCAGTCGTCAATCCAAAACCCTATGTAACATTCGTCATCACACTTAGTCAATTACGATAGACCTACTCCTCCGAGTGTACTAACCAATTTTACTCGATCTGAAAGATGCGAAAATAATGCCACTACAATCCACACCTAACCCACGAATTTCCGTTTCTTTAAATCCAAATTCTCCCCTTTCGAAGAGGTACGTTACTCGTTCTAAATTATCTTAATCCTTCAATTTACACCTTTTCTTCATATCACAATCACCACTAACGACCGATCATTACTCAAACTTGTTACAGAGTACTAAAATATTATAAGTCTCACAAAATAACTGAGCCGATCCTAGTGATAACAGAACACTGCGCACCTAACCAACCGAGAGTTTCCTTTGCCTCACTCGAACCTTAAAACTAAAGGCTCCTTCCAATCCGGCACATCTTATGCACCATCCTTTATAAAATTCCTCCACTATAAAAGGTACCGACCCACTCCAGTTACTTTGACCAAAATTGTTCAGTGCCCAAGCGATAAATGTAGATATTGAACTCGCATACCCTCTTCTCACTCCTAGGTAGCTTCTTTTCCAAAATGATTTCTCCAATGGACTTTCACTAAACGGATCTTATCGTTTCTAAGCTCTTTTATCTCACGCGTTAAGATTTGAATAGGTTTCTCTTCATAAGTCAAGTCAGGATTGACCTCAATGGGTTCAATAGGCAGAACATGAGATGGATCTGAGCGATATCTTCTAAGCATAGAAACATGAATGACATTATAGATCTTGTCTAACTCGGGTGGAAGAGCTAGTTTATATGAAACTGGGCCAACTCTCTCAAGTACTTCATAAGGTCCAATAAATCGAGGACTAAGTTTTCCTTTTTGGCCAAATCTCATAATCTTCTTCCATGGATAAACCTTTAAAAATACTTTATCCCCTACCTGATGCTCAATTTCACGCCTCTTAAGATCAACATAAGACTTTTGTCTATCAGAAGCAATTGTTAGACGATATTTGATGATTTTTACCTTATCTTCAGTTTGTTGCATAATATCAGGACCAATAAATTTTCTTTCACCAACTTCATTCCAACAAAGAATAGTTCTGTATTTTCTCCCATATAAAGCTTTATATGGAGGCATGCCTATACTTGATTGGTAGCTATTATTGTAAGCAAATTCTATCAGGGCTATGTGTTTGTCCCAACTACCCTCAAACTCAATAATGCAGGCTCGAAGCATATATTCCAAGATTTGTATTACTCTCTCATATTGACCGCCTGTCTGAGGATGAAAAGAAGTACTAAAGTTCAACCTGGTACCCAAAGCTTCTTGCAAACTAGTCCAAAATCTTGATGTAAGCCTTGGGTCCCGATCAGATACAATAGAAACAGGAATCCCATGCAATCTCATTGATGTACAATTCTGCTAAACATTCAAGTGAGTAGTCCATTCTGATTGCCAAGAAATGAGCACTCTTGGTTAGCATATCAACTATAACCCAAATTGTGTCATGATTTCTTTGAGTGCGTGGAAGTCCAGAAAGAAAGTCCATCATTATTCTCTCCCATTTCCACTCTAATATCGATAAGGGTTGTAGTAAACCAACTGGGACTTGATGCTTGCCTTTTATTTGTTGACAGACCAAACATTTAGAGATGAACTCCGCAATGTTTTTCTTCATACCAAAAAGATGAGATTTTTATTACTTCATTTTGTGAATTTTCAATTCTTGAAATCAAATTCTTTGAATTTACAACATCTGTCTAATTCTTCAAGCAACTCATTTCAATTTTCTTACAATTCCAAATCCAAACGTATCTAGAACTCAATTTCTTATGAGAAAATTATGTTTGTTCCATCAATCTCTCGCCTATTAGCGGATACGAATCTAGCCAATAAGCTAAATTTTCTACTCAAGATGGTACATTTATTCAACACTTCTTCATCATTAGGATAAAAAATAAAAATGGATATGGTATGGAGAAAACGTTGAATGTAGTCAGGGCTAAACTAGATGGTCGATGTGTTAATGAAGTATTAGAGAAATGAGAGGGTCTTTCGGAAACAGTGTAACATGTCGTACCTTCGGGCTAAGGTTTAACTCGTATGATGGAAATTTAATGGAACCTGATGAGGAGTGTAGTAAGAGTTTTGGAAACTAATCAAGGCATAAGAAGAGTCTTTGGAAAAATTAGAGTTGGAAGCTACTCTATGGAGCTTGTTTTCAAGAAAGTTTGCACAAGTCCTCCCTTCAAGCGAGTATAACCCCCTTATAAGTTGTGAATTTGGAGAATCTTAAACCATAAAAATTGTATTCCTTTGAAATAACTTTCCATCCATATAAGGTGGAGGCCAAACGGAGCTCTGCATAAATAGTTATGCTAATTTTACTGAACATTGTCCAGTCTGCGCGAAGTGCTGTGCGATCAGCGTGCCAGCTAAACGATCGCGCACGGTAGGAAGTGTTCTGCGCGATCTGCATGCCAGCTGTGCGGTTGCGCATGCCAGACTTTTCAGCTTTGCATTTTTATATATATTTAAAGGTCGGGGTTAATTTCCCAACTTCCCCAAACACAAAAGAACGACCTAGAGGGAGATAAAACTCGTCCCATGACTCAAGAACACTTCAAGGTAAGTTCTAATGATTATTCTAAGTTTATTCCAATTCCCTAACACCTTATTAACATGGGTAAACCCTTCAAATTCATAAATAATCGATTGACACTTCGTGTTGGATGAAAGAACCCTACAATCCGAATTTAAGAGAATTGAGTGCCAAAAAGGGAAAACCTTCATACTTTAATTGATTATAGCTTTGTATTGATGATTATAGACTCTAAGTTCATGAGATATGAGTTCATGGGTTTGATAAAGAAGCATGAACGATTATAGATTTAGGCTGTTGATTGTTGATTATTGATTAAGGGTGTTGTTTATCTTATGGGTGATGAAGAATGATATTGATTACATCTAAATGAGATTGTAGAATCACCTAGAAGTGATAGGATTGGAATTGGGTGAAAAAAACACATTTAATGAAGGTTTTGGAGCTTTATGCCCACCAAGTATTTGATAAAATGCTTAGATGATTAAATCATGGGTTTTATTGCTAATATGTGATCTCTTTTACTTGTATTGCTTTAGATTAAAGTTGAAAGAGTTGAAGGACATTGTATTACGCTCAAAAGTAGAGAATTAAGGTATGTGAGGCTAACTCTCTACGTTTGGGAATGTTAATGATTCTCCCTACGCCACGTTCTTTTACTACATTACGAATTGGCTCAGAAATATAACTAAGTTTAGTTCCTTGAATAGTTGCAGAACTTCTATTCTATAGTTTTGTAATTCGTTCATGACCTACCGAACGTTGTGAGCTCAGTACGTAATCAATATAGACTTGTGGTTGATACCCACGAGTCTTAGTCAAGAATACTCAGCATGTTGTAAACTAGTTAAAGCTTCAGTCCTCATAATCAGTTCCATGAATACATGTCTCAGCGAATCATTGCTCAGTATGTCAGTGTTGAATCTTTCAACATGATTCTCAGTACTTTTATGTAAAATTTTAATGTTGAATACCTGTATTTTGGGCTCAAGGTCACATATGTATTTGGGCCTGAGGCCACAGTTTATATATACGTATACTTGGGCCCGAGGTCATATTTTATATACACCAGATATGACACGTGGCCTCCAACTAGATTATGATTGTGGGTTGATTGGGTGTATGGGTTGGATTTTTGATTAATTTGGGATTTAAAATTGGATTGATTTAATTAAACGACGTGGACCTCTAATTAGAGGCCACATGTTATATCTGATATTGTAAAATCGACGTTGATGAAAATGGCATGGGTGAGTCATTTTTGTAATGGCGATGACATAAATAAGCAAAACTATTGATGAGTGGTATAAATAAGTCATTTTCGATAGTTCGATGATATATTTGAGCCTTTTCCGTTATTCATAAGGTCTTTCTGTTGGTACTCTATTGTATTTTATAAAGCAGTACGAAAAGTAAATAACTATTACAAGTGTTCGAAAGGATAAATAAATGGTCAATCTTCAAAACTGCCGCAAGCTTGTTGTGTCTTGAATCTTGATAACCTTGTAAGGCCAATGTTGAGAACTGTCGCAAGCTTGTTGTGTCTTGAATCTTGATATCCTGAAATCAAGAAACAACTAAATCTGGATGGTTACAAATGTTGTGTGTTAAGTCGGGGAATTGCCCTCTGTCCTTAAAACAAGATTTTCCCGTATATATGCTTTTACATTAGCGGGCAATAGTCTCCCAAGATTAAACAACACTTTAATCTCAACGCTACAAAGCCAATAGGTTGAGCCTGCCGATTAAAACAAATATGAATCGACTTGCTGAAGATATGGAAAAGGAAGGAAGAGTTTCTATCTTCTCTTCTGTTTTGTCTCTGTTGTGTATATCACACTGTTTTTGTGGTATTTTCGTGTGTTTTCTCACTGTTTTGTAAACTATTTCATCACTGAAATATGCTGCTATTTTTCGTGTATATCTCTCACTGTTTCTGTCTGTTATTCAGTCACGAATTGAGCAAAAAATAGCTCAATATATAGCATCATGAGAGGGTTGTTCAACTGCCCAAAATACTGCTGTAATTAGTCATTAGGAGGGTTGTGAATGGCTGGTTTAAGGCCATTAGTGAGACATGTTAAAATCTATAAGTGAGGCCTGTTCATGGCCATTGAAGGAGGGTGTTAATGCCCCAAAAAAGAGTCCAACGGTTCCGTCACCCCAAAATTAACTTTCCTGAAATTTTAGAGACCAAACTGTAAATATTAAGCAATCTGGGGTCCAAAAAGATAATATCAGAAAGTCCCCACAGCCCACGACCCACGACTCAAGACCGGACGGGACGGGACGGGCGGGCGGTGGCGGCACGCGTGTGGGCTTAGCCTTGAACCCAAGCACATCTAGGTCCTCCCTCCTTTAAACACATGGGATACCCCATGGGGTCCCAAACTATTTACCACATTAGAAACTTATATAGAGAGCAATTATTCCTATTCCCACCGATGTGGTAGATTTGTCCCACACCATATTTCCATTCCTCAAACACCTTACTTCGTGGACAAATATCTCTTTTATTTCTCAACGAAATTTGAAGATTCTTGGCCCTACAGTCATCTACTCACTTCGTAGATTATGCATGTGCGAAGAGACAAAGCCTCCAACATGCGGAACACTAGTGTTTAATTCATTAAATATGGATGGACGCACCTCCCTGCCAAAGGCAAATTTCCAACAATCCCCTCTATGAAAGAGAGATTGTGGTGCACGCACAATGTGCCTACTTTCAGCAATCTTTCAGCGAAAAGATATTGCATCAGGAGAGGTAGCTTCCGCTTTGAACCTTCCCTAGTTGAAACCATCGGACTTGCTTACTGCGCGGTGAACGTGATGTCTTGAACCATCAGTGTTTAGTGTAAACCAAGACAATGATAACAACACAATAACTCTTCTTATTCGTTTTCATTCTTACGTTTTTGTCCGTTGTGGCCGTGGACACACTTGGATTCTTAAGTGCGTTCATTTGAGGCGGTCATCCTCGCATTTAAATAGGTGATCTCCTACAAGGTATCCTGCTATACCCACTTCACAAGTGTTAGGAATCATTAAAAGTTTCCCCAACCTTAACTTCAACCGTTTGAGGATCATTTACAGGTTTGGAAGCTTAACCTTTACCCATCATGCAGGTAGCACTTTAATGTCTATCGCGGGAACAACTTTGGATTCATGTTTCCGTACAGAAATCATCATCCGAAGTGCTTCTTGCTTCCACCGAAGCGCTCAACTGAACCTTTTGCCGCTTAGTTTTCCCATTGAACTAAATTCTCGGGATCTCCAATCAGTATGGTTGGGTTTCCACCGCAAAGATTCGTATTATTTGGGTTTTAAGCCCATTCCCCTAGACAGGCAGAATACTTGATCTCCGGGTAGTCCCTTAGTTAGTAAACAAGGAAGTGATACCCATGATGATCAACTGCCATACGGTCTTATATCTTCGACAGATCCTGACAGATATGTCCAGACGCCGTCATCCGTGTCCTTCCTGAAGCCGACCGGCTAGACACAATGTATAACTGCTGAAGACACAGGTTTCTCCCAATAAGGGATGTCCTCCAATGAGTCATGAAGTTACTCAACTTCTTTCATGCTTTGTATAAATCGATAAACTCCGATTCCATCATAAATCGGCCGATGCAAGTTTGCTTAGAGGATTTTCCAAGACCCACCATACACATTTACTTGTGGCTTTGGTGTTCTTCATATCTGATGTCCAGTTTGCATCATTGTGTTCTCTCAGAACCATTGGACATCCAGAATACTATAGTCCGTAGATAAGTGAATAATTCAGATATCGTCATATCCGACTTAACACCTTCTATTGATCATGTATTAAAATTATCAGTGAACCTGAGTTCAACTGATCTGTTTGTAGGTCGATACCAGGTCGGTTGTAGTGTGTACAATACATTGAACTACACGTGACCTGAGCATATCGCTCCTTGTCTATGGATGCACCATTACCAATCAGTTTTATGATTCATATCTATTAGTGGCTTCAACGAGACTGTCAACTATCGACCAGTCCGTTAGATGTCTTAGAAATCCAATTCCTAAGATGTCATCTGTGATACTCATATCTTTCATATCGAGACTTTGTTTCAATATGACTTTTACTTTCAGACTGTTGATTTTCCAACTATTGGCTTTCTAACTTCAGAGTCAATATTTTTGTGGTCAGATTCATTGTTTATGTTTTATCTGAAACTTCCAGGACCAAAATGAAAGTTCAGGAAGAATCCCAACAGTCCAGCAAACCAACTATGATCCTCTTCTTCCAACTCTCTAGTTGGGAAGGCTGTTTCAACATCCATGTCACGCAAGACTGCAATGGCCCATGATGTTAAGCTACTCCCAGGGGAGCATATGTACAAGTAGCCTAGGCTTTGAACTCGTCAGTAGATCCATCTACTTGGTACTCACTTTTGAGTATCCATTTTCACAACCCAAAGGTTCTTTTTCCTGAGGAAGATCAACCATTACGCAAGTACAGTTCTATATGATGGAATCTATTTCTCTCTTTGTAGCTTCTTTCCAAAGCGGCGCTTTTGGAGATGACAATCATATGTTAATTGTCCATGGTTCATTCTCAACCATACATGCGAGAAGGACTGGAACAAGTCTTTGTCCCCTTCTTTGCTCCGTCTCGGTTCAACATCTAGAATCTCTGAGTTCTGCAGATCTGGAATATTAAGTTTCGGATAGCCAGCAACTCTCGAGTCCTGTAGATACGGAACGTCTAGTTCCGGAGGCCCTCGCGGGTTCTTGTTAACCTTGAGCAATTACTCATTTTTCCTTTTCAGGGAAAGTTATCTTCAAAGAATTCAGCATTCTTTGACGCCAAGAGGCGATAAACACTACTGTTATTTGCAGATCCAGTGGATATGCAATCTACAGTCTTAGGTATAACTTGACCTGTTTTCGGTATTCCAACTTTTACCAAGCCACCCCACATAATTTGGGCGTCTGAGTTTGCACTTGGCTAACACCGTTGGATTGAGTTGAGTAATGAACAGTCGTTTAATTAATGATGCTTCACATTCTCCCCCTCTATCACTACAAATTCCTCAATCCGTAGGCTTAGTTGTATTTTCAACTTCTGTTTTGTAGCGTCTATTCGCTTCAACAACTTCATCTTTGCTTTTCAACAAATAAAGGATACAATATGTTGTACCGTCATCAATGAAAGTCACAACGTACTTGTCTCCCCCCTCTATTTTGTATAAACTTTAAATCACCCATAAAGGTGTGACTAAGTTCTAGAGGAGCGGTGCTTCTTTTGCTATTCCTTTGACGGAATTTGGAAAGGTGATTTTGCCTCTTCATCTACCTCACATTCATTTTGAAGGTTTATGTCAAAAGAAGTCAACAATCTCAACTTCGCTAGCTTTTGAATGACTTTCTATTTAACGTGTCTTAATTCTATGATGGCATAGATGCACGGATTACAAATATATCATTCATTTGGTTACAGACATACTGTACCATTCTTAGTTATTACAGACCTGCTGGACTAGTCTCAAACCAGCTTGACCAACAACGTCCCTTAAACCAAGTTTGAGAGATGTATCACCTCATTTTAGAGTGATTCCATTCCCTGAAGTCCTATTGAGGACAACCTCTCCAGCCCATTTGATTTTAGAGGTGACATTGCTTCACATGAACAACCTATTGCCCGTGGTTAGGGCGTAACCGGATCATATGTGATCTCGATACTCTGGCCCACTCCAGTTGCTTTGGCAGACTGAGTGTCCAATTTCTTTTCTGCCTTTTTTAGGCCTTCAGATCATTTAAGACCTGAAAACTCTGGCCCACCTTACTAGGTGTCCATTACCTTTCCTATGAAATGAATTCTGGCCCCACTCCAGTAGCCCGGAGGCTTTGTATGACTGAGTGTCCAATATCATCATATCAAAGGAATTTTGGCCCCACTCCAGTCGCCCGGAGGCTTTGTATGACTGAGTGTCCAATATCATCCTATGAAGGATCTTCTGCCAAATAACATGACAGGCTCAACGTCTTTAGCTTTTAGACTTCTTCCGTTATGATTGGTGCCCAGACAATTGTTGGTGCTTACTTAAGTGTGGTAACAGTTTTCGCACAGTCAGTGGATCTTTCTCCCTCGTATGTGCAAACATACTTTACGCACTTTAATAATTACACTTAAAAGAACGGATCTTTTTAAGTCATTTACAAAATTCAATCTTTAAACGGGAAAGAAGATGAGATTAAACTTCTGATTTTAAAGCGTAAGGAATATAAATTATTTTCATATTCCTCCTTACTTTAATCCATTTTTAATCAGACATCATTTAATCTTTATTCTTGACAAGTAAGAAAAACTATTTATCCCAATTTTGGATTCTGGCCCACTTCAGTCACTTCATCAGACTGAGTGTCCATTTCCTTCTTACCATTATTCGGATATTTTGTCTGGGATAAATATAGGCCTTCTGCTGCAAGATAGAACCACATCTTCAGCCTTCTCCTCTTGTCCCAGTTGACATCCTCAGGCTCTCGTGAGCGCTTGTTCCCACCAGTCTTGGTAGCGGTGACACCATGAACACGTTCATCATCATAACTCTCTTCTACCAAAAAACCACAGCCATATCCAGATTTGGTCACACAACTTTTGACCAACATCTTTCGAACACTAATAGTAATACAATACAATCTTGTCTTAAATTGTTGGTACTCTATTGTACTTTATAAAGTAGTACGAGAAGTAAATAACTATTACAAGTGTTCGAAAGGATAAATAAATGGTCAATCTTCAAAACTACCGCAAGCTTGTTGTGTCTTGAATCTTGATAACCTTGCAAGGCCAATGTTGAGAACTGTCGCAAGCTTGTTGTGTTTTGAATCTTGATATCCTGAAATCAAGAAACAACTAAATCTGGATGGTTACAACGTTGTGTGTTGAGTCGAGGAATTGCCCTCTGTCCTTAAGACAAGATTGCCCCGTATATATGCTTTTACGTTAGCGGGCAATAGTCTCCCAAGATAAAACAACATTTTAATCTCAACGCTACAAAGCCAATAGGTTGAGCCTGCCGAATAAAACAAATATGAATCGACTTGCTGAAGATATGGAAAAGGAAGGAAGAGTTTCTATCTTCTCTTCTGTTTTGTCTCTGTTGTATATATCACACTGTTTTTGTGGTATTTTCGTGTGTTGCTGAAGATATGCACTGGTATTTGCTGAAGATATGCATTGTTTCGTCACTGAAATGTGCTGCTATTTTTCGTGTATATCTCTCACTGTTTACATGCATTATTGAGAAAGTCCCCTGATGACCGTGGCCCAGGACGGGGACGGAGCGAGGCGGCCAGCGGCGCTCGTGTGGGCTTAGCCTTGAACCCAAACACATCTAGGTCCTCCCTCCTTTAAACACATGGGATACCCTTTGGGGTCCCAAACCCTTTACCACATTAGAGACTTATATAAAGAGCAATTCTTCCTATTCCCACCGATGTGGTAGATTTGTCCCACACCATATTTTCATGCCTCAAACACTTTACTTCGTGGACCAATATCTCTTTCATTTCTCAACGAAATTTGACGATTCTTGGCCCTACGGTCATCTACTCACTTCGTAGATGATGCATGTGCGAAGAGACAAAGCCTCCAACATGCGGAACACTAGTGTTTAATTCATTAAATATGGATGGACGCACTTCCCCGCCAAAGACAAATTTCCAACACTTTCTATATTTTAAGTTAATCAAACATGGGGTCAAAAAGTGTATGTATAGGAAAGTTGATGGAGTGTTTTCAAAGGACCCACTAATATACTTTTCTTTTCTCTGCAACTTTAAGTTATATTATTGAGAAACTTTACAGCTACCACGTAAAGCAAACTTGCTAGTACAATTCATGTCTTGTTGAGGATTATTAGCCCATACATTTTACACAGAAAGAGGACACTCTTCCTTCTTCCTTTAAACCTTCTTCCATTTCATTTTAATAAACTTTTTTCTAATTTCACCCGGTACGCGACACTGGAAATATATCTTTATTGGAATCCGAATTTGAAATTTTTGGTTAAGAAGTGAGGAGTACATACCGCTCCACCACAATCTGTCGTGGTAAAAATTTACTTTCTTTGTTAGATTTTGTAAAATAAAGGAGATATTGATCAAAAACACACTAAACTATCACTTTTTTCGCGATTTCACACTTCAACTATTCACCTTCTATGTATTAAGACATACTTAGTTGAGTAGATAGTGATACTCTAGGTAGGAAATATCGAGGTGTGTGTTTAATACATACCTAAATTCGAGTTGTGTTTTAATACATAGATTATAAGAGTTCAGATAGGAAACAAGAACTGGTAGTTGGGGTGTTTAACTTGCGAAAAAGTTATAATTCAGATGTGTTTTTTATCATTGAAAAAAGAAATTAAAATTTTGTTTCTTCAAAATTTTTAACCAAATTATTACTCTTTTTTACCCGAGAATGTTTCTTTTTCTCTTGATGGAACCTGCTTTTAGTTTTAGTTATAATTATCATCTCTTTTTCTCCTTGTAGCATTGGATCAGAAAAATTGAAAATACTAAACAGGCGAAAGAGAAGAAAAAATTACAAGTTGGTTTCACCTGTTAACTGTAAGTCAAGTTCTTCGTGAATTACTACTTTTACCTTGATATGTTTTCGTGTTGAAAATTATTTGTCCTTCAATTTTGATATATATATATATATATATATATATACTGCAAACTAACTGTTCTCTCATTTCTTCACTTGTAAGCGGCACAACTACGTGAATATATAGGAAAAATAAAATTAAGTATTATTTTTGTATGCACGCAAAGGATTTAACATAGCTTATAACAGTTGATATTCAAGAAAGACATAAATAAAAATGTTGCTTTTATTAGTGAATATTCATAGTATATTTTATAATTATGATAGATGTATATATTTAAGATAACTTAGGATTCTTATTATATTAGAAATCGACCATTTAAGGTAAGCTAAGATTCTTATTGTATTAGGAATCAACCTTTGTACAACTATATATATATTGTGAATAATGAAAGGAATCCGTAAGAGAAATTATTCTATCTTACATGGTATCAAGAGCCTAACCCTAATCTCTACTCTCCTCTCTCACAAAAACAGCCGCCAACCCCTCCCCCCCCTCGATTTTTCCATTCAGTCAACGGGAAGACCGGCAGCCACCATGTCTTCCCCACAAATTCCGGTTCCTCCACTGGCACTTTTGACAACTCCTCTCAACGATCATCGTCTTCTTTTCACTCGGATTTCGCCGTTACAAACATCAAGAACTCTATCCCTATAATTCTTGACAAAGAAGACTGTCAATATTTCATGTGGACAGAACTGTTCTA
This sequence comes from Anisodus acutangulus, assembly GCA_029783415.1. Classification (NCBI taxonomy): domain Eukaryota; kingdom Viridiplantae; phylum Streptophyta; class Magnoliopsida; order Solanales; family Solanaceae; genus Anisodus; species Anisodus acutangulus. The sequence continues at coordinate 3,707,194 of CM056489.1, read as the reverse complement.
TATTCATGCATGTGCGTACAACGTGCTAGATCATATTGATGACTCTGTTCCTCGTCCCACCGATATTGCCGAATCAACATGGCATCGCCTTGATGCCATCGTCAAACAATGGATATACGACACCATCTGAAAAGACTTGTTGTGTACTATCATGAAAACAGGTGCCACAACACGTGACCTTTGGGTACGGTTGGAAGAAATCTTTCTGGACAATAAAAATACGCGGGCCGTGTATTTGGAAGAACAATTCAACAATACGCGCCTCAAGAATTTTAACATGTCTGAATATTGCAAACAACTGAAACTCACAGCCGACCAACTTTCAAACGTCGGGACATCTGTTTCTGTAACCAAGATGGTACTTCAATTAGTTGTTGATTTACCAAAAGGTGAATACGATACACATGCAACGATGATTCAACAGGCCGACCCACTACCAAGTTTCACCAAGGCACGTTCACAACTATTGTTGGAAGAAATCCGACGTGCTAAACAAGAGGAGCATAATCAAAAGGAATTAGCCGTTGACGGGATGGCACCACCGGCGACCAACACCACCCCGCCACCACCGCAAGACCACCACCACCAGCAGTCCCGCGGCGGAGGGGGTGGCGGCAGAGGCCACAACAATAATAACAAAGGCAAGGGTCGCGGCAAGGGCCAACGCAACCAGTAGTCAGGCCCAACTCTTGCCTATTTCAGCTGGTCGACCGCCAAGATGGCCCAATACCGAATCGGCCTCTCCCGCCGCTTACCCAATTGCGGCGACCCGCCCAGCGGCTGTTTGGTCAAGTGGCCTATTGGGCTCTGCCCCAGCCAACAGGCAGGCCCACTCGCAGCAGCAACAGGCTCACATGGCCTCGGTCCAGCAGCAGTCTGGCCCCTACCGATTTGGGTCAGGCCTTCAGCACCGTAAACCTTCAACAACCCGATGAAAATTGGTACATGGATACCGGAGCCACATCTCACCTCACCCGGTCGTCAGGTAACTTATCTCAACTACTTCGGTTAAAGTGTCCTCAATTTATTACTGTCGGCAATGGTCATCGCATTACAATTGAAAGTTACGGTAACACACATACCAAATATCCCCACCCGCCTTTCTCCTTAAATCACGTCCTTTACACCCTAACATTATTAAAAATCTAATCTCTGTTAGAAAATTCACTCACAATAATTCTGTGTCTGTCGAATTTAACCCTTTTGGTTTTTCTGTGAAGGATCTCAATATGGGAAAAATTCTTACGCGCTGCAATAGTGTGGGAGACCTCTACCCCTTCACTCAATCTTCCGCTGTCAGAACTCATTCACCTGTCTCCCTTGCTGGTATCTCTCCGTCAACTTGGCATAACAGACTCGGACACCCAGGTGATCCTATTTTTAATATTCTTAGGACTAATAAGCGTATTCAATGTAATAATGGAAAACTTGTCCAACACTATTTTTCTTGCCCACTTGGCAAACATACTCGTATTCCATTTATGTCATCCAACAGTGTTACTTTTTCTCCATTTGATATTGTTCATGCTGATTTGTGGACATCTCCGGTTGTCAGTTCCGTGGGTCACAAATTCTATCTAGTATTATTAGATGATTTTTCACACTTTGTATGAATTTACCCACTAAAGTTCAAATCTGAAGTGTTTGCCAAGTTCCTTGAATTTCAAAAATTCATTAAAATACAGTTTGAAAAATCTATAAAATCTTTTCAATGTGATAATGGACGTGAATTTAATAATTCGACATTTCACAATTTCTGCTCTAAACAAGGCATGGTTTTTCGTTTTTCCTGTCCCTACACTTTCTCCCAAAATGGCAAAGCTGAAAGAATCATCCGTACCATCAATAACATGGTACGTACCCTTCTCTTTCATGCCAGTCTTCCGCCGTCATTCTGGGTCTACGCTGTTAAAATGGTAGAATACCTCCTTAACATTTTACCAATCAGCACTCTACAAAACAAGACCCCAACCGAAATCTTATACCGTAGGTTCCCTTCTTATGATCAAATACGCATCTTTGGTTGCCTATGCTACCCCAACTTGGCCTCCACTGCATCTCACAAACTAGCCTCACGCACCACGCCATGTGTATTCACCGGTTTCTCACCTAATCATCGGGGTTACTTGTGTTATGACATAACCACTCGTAAGGTCATCATCTCACATTCGACGAGACGAACTATCCATTTTCAAACCTTCGAAAATTCCAAACCACGGATTACATATTTCTAGATAAGTCTCCTTTGTCTCCTCTAATCCATTCGATGTGTCTCCGACAGTTTTCGGTTCAGATACAGACTGCTCCAGCAGTTACGCCACCCACACTGTCCGGTGTCGTCGCCAACCAAATACCCCATCCCTCTCGATCGAACCCCCCACTGCTCGACACCTCCACTGCTCGACCAACTATCGACCCGAGACCAACCACCACCCCTCCAAAAATAGCAAGTCTGCAACCCCATATCGACCTGCAGCCACTGCTGCCTTTAGAACCAGTACCTAAGCAGACCCAAACTCCCAGTCCAGACCTCCCACTGTTGCCTACCCATCGCATGGAGACTCATGCATAACACGGGATCTTCAAACCCAAGGTTCACTTCAACCTCTCCACACAAACCTTATCATCCATTTCAAAAAATCTAAAATTAGCAAAATTGGACCCTAATTAGAATGCGGCCATGTGCGAGGAGTTTAACACTTTAACCAAGCAGAACACTTGAGATTTGATACCTAGACCAGACGATGTGAATGTTATCCGGTGTATGTGGCTATTTCGTCACAAGTTCAGAGACAGTGGTGACTTGGAACGGTATAAGGCAAGACTTGTTGCCAATGACACTAATCAGCAGGAGGGTATTGATTATGGTGAGACATTCAGTCCGTTGTTAAATCGGCCACTATTCAGACTGTTCTCAATATTGATATGGGCATGCATTGGCCGATTCATCAGCTTGATGTCAAAAATGCATTTATATATGGGGATTTGAAAGAAACTGTATACATGCATCAGCCCCCCGACTTTGTTCATCCGACAGTCCTGTAGTTTGTATGTCGTCTCAAGAAGTCATTGTATGGCTTGAAACATGCACCCCGCGCTTGGTATGATCGTTTTGCCAGGTATCTTCTGCATATCGATTTTATATGTAGCAGGTGTGATAACTCTCTCTTCACTCTTCATCGAGGTAACAATACTGCTTATTTGCTATTATATGTGGATGACATTGTTCTTACTGCCTCATCCGACGGTTTGAAGAATGAAATCATTGCTCTACTCAAAACTGAATTTACCGTGACTGACTTGGGCAAGCTGAGTTATTTTTTGGGTATATCAGTGACCAGATATGCAGCTACTATGTTCTTGTGTCAGCGTAAATATGCAGAAGAGATAGTATACAGGGCTAAGATGGCAAATTGTAAAATTATGCCAACTCCGGTTGACTCGAAATCCAAGCTCAGCGCCAATGAGGGTGCGCCAGTTTCTGATCCCACTTTATATCGGAGTTTTGCAGGTGCCCTTCAGTATCTTACATTCACTAGGCCAGATATTGCATATGATGTTCAGCAGGTGTGTCTGTTTATGCACGACCCTCGAAAGTCCCATTTTGCGGCCCTCAAATGTATTATCAGATACGTTAAGGGCATACTGGACTTTGGACTACATCTCTACCCCTCTGCCCTAAATAAGTTGCTCTCTTACACGGATGCAGATTGGGCAGGATGACCAGACACACGTCGCTCCACCTCAGGCTACTGTGTATTTCTTGGGGATAATCTTATCTCATGGTCCGCCAAGCGGCAGGCCACGCTATCCCATTCGAGTGTTGAAGCAGAGTATCGCGGCGTTGCTAATGTCGTTGCTGAGATATGTTGGCTCCGAAATCTTCTTTTGGAGCTCCAGTGTCCACTGCGAAAGGCGTCTATAGTCTACTGTGACAAAATATCTGCCATCTACATATCTCACAATCCGGTCCAACATCAGCTGACTAAGCATATTGAGATGGATATCCACTTTGTACGAGAGAAGGTCGCCATTGGTCAGGTCAAAATATTACACGTGCCTTCCTCATATCAGTATGCAGATATTTTCACAAAGGGACTACCGCGGCAACTCTTCACCGACTTCCGATCCAGCCTTAGCGTTCGACCTCCTCCCGCTCAGTCTAAGGGGGAGTATTAGCGAATATTCACAATATATTTTGTAATTATGATAGATGTATATTTAAGGTAACTTAGGATTCTTATTGTATTAGGAATCAACCATTTAAGATAAGCTAGGATTCTTATTGTATTAGGAATCAGCCTATGTACAACTATATATATTATGAATAATGAAAGGAATCCCTAAGGGAAATTATTCTATCTTACAGCTTTCATGAAACTAATATTCCATGAGTTGGTGTACAGAAGGTGTATAATCTTTCACAAGCATTAACATAGCTTCTAACAGTAGATATTGAAAGACATGATTAAAAATGTTGCTATTCATTAATGAAACTAATACTCCAAGAGTTTGGTGAACTTGCAGGAATTTCTACTTTATCTACAGGAGAATGGCTCAAAATGGAATTGACGATGTGTTAGATCACCTAGGAAGGATAAAGTGTAGAGGTGATCTGAGTAGCATCAAGATTGATCAAGTTGAGAAACTTGAAATGCACCTAAGATTTTTGAGAACCTTGATTAAGTACCATCATGTTCTTTTGCCTGATTTCTTAGTCAAAATTACAAAGAAGGCCAAATTGATTGTGAAAATGCTTGATTTAGCGGAATTCTAGATGAATGCAAAAGTAACCTTAATGTGGAAAGGTTAGTACAGTTGTTGAAATTCATTGAAGGTAATACCAGTTCAATGTGCAATTTTGAGCTTAATGATTCTGATCTGTCGGAATATATGGATTGCCTCGGAAAGAATCTAAATGATGTACTGATGTGCCTAGAATTGGATAGGTCTGACCCTTCTTCAACGAATGAAGAAATCCTTCAGTATAATCGAGTTTTAAAGCAAGTGAAAAACATTCAAAAGAAGATGAGATTTTTGAGATACTTAAATGCCACAGAGATAAATGGTTATGTCGACCATGCGAAGCTGGATGGTCTGAAGACTCAAATTCAGTTCATGGCTGATATTGTAGGACAATTTTGTCTTGCTGTTTTTTTTTAATGAGGATGGAGATGATACAGATTCATATTCAGATGAAGATGATACAGATTCAGATGACGATAAAGATAATACGGATTCAGATGAGGATGAAGAAGATACATATATTGATGAGGATGAAGATGATACAGATTCAGTTGAGGATGAAGATGATACAGATTCAGATGAGGATAAAGATAATACGGATTCAGATGAGAATGAAGAAGATAGAGATATTGATGAGGATGAAGATGATACAGATTCATATTCAGATGAAGATGATACAGATTCATATTCAGATGAAGATGATACAGATTCAGATGAGGATGATACAGATTCAGATGAGGATGAAGATGATACAGATTCAGATGAGGATGATACAGATTCAGATGAGGATGATACAGATTCAGATGAGGATGAAGATGATACAGATTCAGATGAGGATGAAGATGATACAGATGAGGATGAGGATGAGGATGAGGATGAAGATGATACAAATATAGATGAGGACGAAGATGATACGAATTCAGATGAGGATGAAGATGATACAGATTCAGATGAGGTTGAAGATGATATCTTGAGTAAACCTCCATATCTGTTATGCCTGATTGTGCTAGTGGAGCTGGAAATGAAGAAGATTTTTCTTGGTGAACTAAAGGCTTCAAAGTTTACTCAATCAACAACTTTCAAGGAAATCAAATTACCAAAAGGATTTTCACATCATCTCAACAGTCTGCTGGTGTATCTCAGAAATAAACAACTTGAGAACTTTCCTAATAATATCTCTGCGCCAAATATTAATGTGGCACTAGAGTTCTTGTTGGTTTTTCTTGCTGATGTGCCAAATCGTTTTATTAATGGTAAGAGGTTGAATGAGGTCTTGGAAAATGTTGGAGCTATTGTGGGTGATATACTACATTTAATTCAAAACCTTCTCCCGAGATCTATTATCAAAAATGATACTAGCGAGATAAATCTCAATTCAGTACAGATACTGGAGAAAACTGCAAATCTGAAGGCGCAAGTGGAAGAGAGGTACTGCATATCCTTGAAATTCACTCCATCCCAGTTTCCAACTATTGGTTGATTGAGCTTTCTGGATTCTCTCCAACAGAAATTGAATGGGATGTCGAAATCTGAATTTGGTGTAGATTTCATGATGAGGCCTCATATTTGTGTTCTAGAGGAGTTCTCATATCTAACATCTGCTTTTAGAGATATTGTAGAGGTGCACCATGAACATGAAATACTTAAAGATCTTCAGAAACGTACTATCAATTTGGCATATGAAGCTGAAGTCGCCATTGACTCTATTCTTCTTCAATATAATGCTCTTTGGCATCTATTTTGCTCACTTCCTACAATCTTAAAAGAGATCAAGCATATTAGTGCGGAGGTGACCAAGATATGGTTGGAGAACCTTGCTCTTAAGCCCTGCTATGTGGTAGAGCCATCTAAACATCTGCCAATTCAACATAGCAATCTTATGAATGATGAGGAGATAGTGGGTTTTGAGAATGACATAGAAAGACTAATTGAGTATTTGACTCGAGGGACAAATGAGCTAGATGACATCCCAATTGTTGGGATGGGGGGGCAAGGTAAAACAACTTGTGCTAGAAAGTTGTATAATAATGACATCATTGTTTCTCGGTTCGATGTAAGAGCATGGTGTATAGTTTCCCAAACTTATAACCGGAGAAAGCTATTACAAGAGATTTTCAGTCAAGTTACGGGTTCCAAGGACAAGGGAGATGAGGTTGGCGAACTTGCTGACCTGTTGAGGAAAAGCTTAATGGGAAAGAGATATCTCATTGTCTTGGATGATATGTGGGATCGTATGGCATGGGATGACTTAAGGCTTTCTTTTCCAGATGTTGGAAATAGAAGCAGAATAGTAGTAACAACTCGACTTGAGAAAGTGGGTGCGCATGTCATGCAAAGTATTGATCCTTATTTCCTTCCATTTCTCACACCAGAAGAGAGTTGCCAATTGTTGCAGAAAAAGGTATTTCAGCAGGAAGGTTGCCCATCTGAACTACAAGACGTGAGTTTAGCAGTTTCAAAAAGATGCAAAGGATTGCCTCTTGTGGTTGTCTTGGCAGCTGGAATAATCAAAAAGAAGAAAATGGAAGAATCTTGGTGGCGTGAGGTTAAAAAAGCTCTATTTTCCTATCTTGATTGTGAGACTGAAGACTATAGTCGGGCAACTATGCTTTTAAGTTATGATAACTTACCCGATCATTTAAGACCTTGCCTTCTTTACATGGGAATGTTTCCGGAGGATGCAAGAATGTCGGTGTCTCAATTGATAAGTTTATGGATCGCGGAAGGCTTCGTGCATAATATTGAATCTGGGACATTAATGGAAGAGGCAGCTGAAGGTTACTTGATGGATCTCATTAGCAGTAATGTGGTAATGGTTTCAAGGAGAAGATATAATGGAAAAGTCAAATACTTCCAGGTTCATGATGTAGTGCTCCACTTTTGCTTGGAGAAGAGTAAAGAAGAAAAGTTTATGCGGCCAGTGAAGGGCTATGATAGCCACTTTCAACCTTCGGAATGGAATGAAAGTCGAGTGAGCTTCAATTTCACTGATGAGCATTCCAAGTTTGCATCTGTGTTACCAACGATTTTTTGGAAAATGGACAAATTAAGGCATGTTGAGATTAGTACTGCTGTTTTTGATTTGGAAAACAATAAGCAGCGGATCTTTGAAGAATCCTCTAAATTGGAAAACCTGAGGATATTAAGGAATGTTAGATTTTGAATTCGCAATTCTGATAGCGTGGATGTGGTATTACAGAGGTGTCCTAATCTTCAAGAACTTGATATCTCTTTTAAGGGCGACATTTGTCCCAAATTGGAGAGTCTTACCCAGCTTCAATCACTTCACCTTTTCGATTTCTCATCTGCTGTTGTATCTGAGTTACACTTGCCTTCAAATCTGAACAAGTTGGTATTAACATGGACTCACATAGAAAGCACCATTTCCTATATTGCGGGACTACCTAATCTGGGGTATCTCCAATTAGAAGATCCAAATTTTATTGAATCAAAAGAGTGGTGCCTCGGAGATACCATGTTCCATAAACTTAAGTTGTTGAAACTGGTGGAGTTAGGTATCTCTAGGTGGGATGCCTCGGACAAATCCTTTCCTCAGCTTGAAACACTTGTTATAAAAAAGTGTAAGAAGCTCGAGGAGATCCCCCTTAGCTTTGCAGATATTCCAACATTGAAACAAATTAAGTTGATTAGGTGCAAGAAAGAATCTCTGGAGGCTTCAGCTGTGAAAATTAAGGAAGAAGTCGAAGATATTGAAGGATGCGACCGTATTGACATCATTATCAAAGTAAGTAGAAACAAACTCCTATGTGCTGTTTTTGAGTATCTACTTGCATCTAATGTGCAAACAATATGTTCAATACATGATCAGAGGGGAAATCTAAAGCAGCTGTGAGTCAAGCACGTGCTTGTCATTACAACATGTATTTTTCAAGTTTTTTCCTGTTCCTTTATGTTTTGCCTAATTAGATGTTTGCTTTCTCATATAGCGTGGATGTCTTGTCGAACTGAAACTAACCAGGATGTGTTTGAATTTGACAACAGCAGCAAAAGTTTTCATACTTCAGGCGTCCAATAAGAAATCAAGAAAAAATGTCAAGCATCGTCGGGCAAGTCATTAGTCCAATGGTATAACATCTGTTTCATTCCATTTCTTATACATAGTGTGAACTTTCTTGTTTCTATTTTTTTTTCCTTTTGAGAATTTCAGTAAGAATTTTGAACTAACGGCGATATGTTTTTGTAGTTGTTGTGGCATGGGAGCCAGGGAACCCGTCACTGATTAAGTGGATGATTTCCTAATTTCAGCAAATACTACAAGCTGGGGCGACTGTTTCTTTTTAACTCCTATGGATAAAGTAGGAGCGAAATTCAGTCCCTCCTCGCATTCTTGGACATGAAGCAGCAGGGTATGTTGTTTCAATTGATTGATGGTGGAGACGAAAGGAGTGTGGGATGGACTTGCCACGTTGATGTTATGATTTCAACATTTGAATGTGTCTATGATGTATGCTTTCTGTTTTGAAGAAGCAAGTTCAAGCAATTGAGCTTATATCAGTTCTTTAGTTTGTCTAAATCTTGTAGTAGTTGTTTTGAGTTGTAACCTTATTCGCTCATTCAAGAAGTTATGTTGTGAGGTTTTTCAGAGAGGAACTTTTATTTTAGGCTAAGAGTTTAGCTTGGAGGTAGTAGCTACAATCTCGTTATAATTGTTTTGTACCTTGAAACTGCTCATTGTTTTAGTGAAACCCAGAGGTGGCTCGTGGTTTTTACTCTCTTGAGAAAGGAGGTTTTCCACTTAAAAACTTTTGTCTTATTTACATTCCGGACTTGTAATAGGAGTTAATAGAACCGATATTGAGAACCTGGTTCTAGTGATGAAGGTTGTTCTGCTGGATGATTGAGTAGGCAAAATTTTAATAGGTCGGAGATTTTATTAACACTATTCATCCCTCCCAAATCACTGATAAATCCCATTTTCTCAGATCAAAACAATGCAGAGTCTAACCAGTTTCAAGATTCATAATAATGGAAAACAAAATGCAGCAAGCATAAATGAGACTGCAAATATGTATATGGAATATCTAGCAATAAAGGATTCTGTAAATTTGATGCTTGTGTCCAAGCAGTTCAGTGACAGAGGATCTTTACATTTGATATAATAAATCATCTTGTCCAATGTTATTAAATTTAACCAAACAATATGAAACGTATATCAATTGCTACGTTTTTTTTATTCTGACACTATTACTGATTGCTAAGTTTTTTTTTTTGGTTGATCAACAGACTGATGCCTACTGGGAAGAATTTGGTCTTCCTCTTTTTTCTGTATGTTTCAGATGGTCTTGCACTGTGATTTTTCGATGCCTTCTATAAATGTCATGTCTTTCTTACACAATACTATGATTTTTAGAACCTGTCAGATCATTGTTTCTTCTTTGCTTTTGTAGTTTGGTGGTTGTCTTTCCCTTTAATATTTATAATCCCTTCATCCTACACTTTTTATATGTAGCACCTGCAAAATTTGATAAAGGATACGAGTACAAAAGCTTTTTTCTGGTTGAGTACACAATCATCAACCAACAAATTTAAAATTCTTTGCAGCATTGAAAATTTAGACAAACTTCTGGACAAAAGCTGTTTTGACAAAGGTTTTGATAGGCGCAAGGGTACGTGAATTCAGTCAAATTTTACAAAGTGTTGGCAAACGTTGCAAATGAAATATAATATCTTAGGAACTTACTGCATTCCTTTTAACACCAAGGCAATTTTGCATCCCTCCAAGTGAAACAATGATGTTTTGAAGTTGAGTGAGATGCACGATTGGAACAGTGCTCTCCAGCCGGTTGATTGTTCTGTGTCTCAAATACAAACACTGGACAGCATTGAAGCTTCTCATCAGATCGTACGGCCTCTCCTCTGTATCTAGAATTGTAGTACCTTGGATGTTGCAAGAAAGGAACACCCTTCCACCAAAGCTTGATAGCCTATAATGTATAAAGAGAAAACAGGAAAGGGAATGAAAGTCATTCCTATACGAATTGTTTAACCTAAAATTCGCTTCTTAGGTCAAGCAATCAAATTTATGAGACTAATGCCATAAACAATATGATTAAGACAAATTGAGTTGATCATATGATAATGTAAATGTAACGAAAATAACTTAAAGACGATAATGAAGTAAATAATCAGATTAAAATAATAAACAGAGAGAAAGAGTGATTCTTACTGACTGTGCCAAGCTGATCGATAGCCAACAGTAGTAACGAGCAATGTATGAACGATGATTGTGCTACAGTATATGTATATCAATATCTCTCAATGTGTATCAACGTGTGTTACAATGGTAGGAAAAGGGTGATATTTATAGGAGTAAAAAGAGCAGACAACATGACAACTAGATTCAACCATGAAAATCGTTTCCCACTGAACTAAGATGCATTAACAGGTGCTTATTCAAACTATCACAAGATATTCAGATCTATCACCAATACAACAACAACAACATAGTGAAATCCCACAACGTGGGGTCTGAGAGGGTAGAGTGTACGCAGATCTATCACCAATGAAGAGTAAAATATCCTTACTAAACCTACTATCAAGTATAATGGAAAAGTGAATCTACGTGTATTTCTTTCCAGTCCTAAGGGCTACCTGCCAATATATCCAGAATGCAACCTTGTGAGGCATTAGCCAGAAGAATAAAGCTAGATCAGTATGCATGGAGGAATGATACCCTTTTGGCCATCAATGAAGCTGAGAAATAGTCACCATGTTTGGGATGATTTTCTGAAATTGTTAGAAATAGATTATCCCCAGGTGTATTTGTTTTCATGGTCCAGTTTCCTAGCATATCCTGCAATCAATTCCACAAAGCTATTAATGAATATCAACGATTAAGTTAAATTAAAAAATAAGATGAAACTGAATTTATGACGAAGAGTCTTAAAAGTAGGAAAAGCCATTCTATCAAACAAGGAAAAGTATATAAGATGTTGGTACAGACGCACACACAAGTATATGCGGTCGTACAAGTAATATAGTGATTTTAAAAATCGGATGTCGAATCCACAGGGACTTGTGATTAACCATCAACTAAATCAAACTAATTCTAATTATCTAAATAAGAGATGAAATTCGAGGTTTTAATTATAAACTATCTAAAAATAAAAGAAAACTAAGAAAGAGCAGATTTTTATGTTATCAATGATATGAATGTTCCAGGGTTGCGGTTGGTTCACCAATCCTATTGAGCTATCAAACCATTTCTCCTTAATCCAAATTATAGACAATTGCTAATTAATCGGATTATTAATCTCATAGTATTCTCCCGAACCACTACTTGCCGATTCAAAACAGTTCGCTGCCTATATTCCTATGGAATTGACCTGTTAAGAACGCAATTCGTCTACAGTAATTAAATGAATGTGGTGCCTAGGTATATTCCTATCCTAGCCACAAATCCTAGCCCTACTTTATGAATAATGAGATCACGCTCTCTTTAACCCTTCTCTAATCTAATATGGTCTTTCCCAAGCACGATATTAAATAGTCGATAGAACCTAATTGTTGGTCAAACAATCAAGCAATTATGCACAGAATTAAAGAAACAATCGAAATCAATAACTCGTATTAAGATAAGAAATAGTCGTCAAACGTCAATATTCATGATTTATCACAACCCTAGAATGCGAAGTTTACCTCTCCATAGGCCCTCGAGGTACATGCGAGTTGGTATGTGGCAAGGTGATTAAGGGTACAACCACTCCGATGTCGCGTGTTCGAATTCGTGTGGTGACAGTCTTTGCTGAAATATTGCAAGGGTTGTTGCTGGTTTCATATCCCGTTGTCCTCTCCCTTGCAGGGCTGCCACTCGCGCATATCCCTCGATTTACATCTCACCTGGCTAAGGGACCTCTGATACATGTGGGGTTTTGCCTTCGGGACTTTCCCCTTCACAAAGATATGGAGAAAAACTAAATAATCTCTAGCCTCCACTGTGGCTTCAAGCTTTTCGTAGGTTAAAAGTTCTGAACTCCGGATACTATGACCTCGCTGAGCGAGCAACACAGCACGGCAGTACCTCGCTGTGGGCTTCGACCAGCGAGCCTGCTACCATTTTGCCACTTTGCTCTTCCTTTTTCTTGTGTCTGCCACGAATGCCCAGGTACGTTTTTGCTCTTTCATTTTCTTTTCACTTTGCAACTCTTTTCTCTTCTCACTTCTTTTGCTTCTGTTCTTTTTGTATCCAAGTTGGGGGACAAACTTTGGTAAGTGTTCCTCATTATTTTAGTATTTTTTCTTCCTTTCTTTTTCTTTAAGTTTTATTCCATTGTGTTTCAAATCTCTTCATTTTCACATCGCTTTATTCCTATACATTAAAAATATAATATTAAACACAAAGCACAATAATAATACTCAAAAGCCGATTAAAAGTATTAATATGTGAAACAAACAATGAATAAATATATACTTTTTAGGCCGAACATCACGAGACTGGACCACTGATCACCAAACAGAAGTCCTGAAATACCAGGATTACAATTGTAGGAAAATTTCAGGATGGTAGCCAGGCCAGGTAGCAACGGTTAAAAGGATAAATAGCTTGTTCAGCCTCATTACATTAGTTTATTTGTACTTGTCAGAAACTGAAAGTCTATGCTTAGTACATTTTTGTTTTTGATAGGTAATGTCTATGCTTAGTACTGCATCCTAAATTGTATGTCAACCTTTGCTCTTGCCTCAAAATAATGCTCGTTTTCTCTAATATCCACTTCTCTTACAAGGAAAGTTTTCCACCATATAAATATATCAAAACAACAATAACAACATATCCAGTGTAACTCACTTTACGGTACTCAATACAACTTCTTTCCATTTACATCTTCAAATGTCAAAAAGTCAATATATCGAGATATGTTCCCTCAATAAGTACTAAGCAATTCAAAATCTCGGTACTCTGTTTAAACTAGGGCTGTCCAACGGGAAGGGTCGGGACCGGATCTCCAGCGGGACTGGTGGGCCGGGCTTAGCGGGACAGGCAGATGTCCCATCCCTTCCCACATCCCGCCGGAAACGAGGTCGGGTTGGGTCGGGATCGAGATTTGTTTTTTTTTCCACTTAATTTTTAAAAATAATATATATAAACACTTCAATAATTGAATAAGATAGTGTAATAAAAACATCCCAAGATTGTTTTTGTGCCTCTTATATTATTTACTAGAAATATAATTTTTTTGTAATACAATTTCAAAAGTTGCAAATCACATAGTAAAATTGCAATTAAAAAAACTACATAGTTAACCATACTTTTTCGAATTTCCTCACAATGTCTTGAGGATCTTCGGTTGGAATTGGAATTTGTTGATCAAATTGTTCGACGTCGCTTCATGTTCCCTCGGACAAGATTTCGTTGTAGTTGTAGTCTTCTTCTTCGTTGATCTCCGATTGACCGCACCCTCTACGCTCCGCTCGAATCCAGTCTCTGAAAAGAGCTGCAATCTCCAATGTGTCTCCCACCAATGAATATATGTGCTCTCTTATTTGAAATCTTCCAGCAGAAAAAGCGCTTTCAGACGCTGTTGATGACGCTTGAATGTTCAACACATCTCGGGCCATCTTTGCTAGTGTCGAAAATGTCTTCTCATTCTGCCTCCAGTATTTCAGCAAGTCTTCATGTCCTTCATCATTGACAATTAATTCGTACGGTACAACACCCTGCAAAACATAAACATCAAATTCGCTAACTTGTGAAGAAGTTGAACCGCTAAATATTTTATTTCTAAGGCCTTGAATACTAGCAGCAGAAACCACATGTTTTTTATAAGGTTGCAGCGAAGTAGTAGAAGATGTTACATAAACCGATTGATTATTTGCACTTTATTATTGGTACTACATATATACTTGTTTGCATTCAGTGTGTATGCTAGACGTAACTTCTTCTTTAGTTGGTTTGTGAGTTGGTTCTTCAGTTGGGTCTATTGGAAGTACTTCTATACAATCATAAATCGTTTCTATTAGTGTTTTACTACCTTAATAGTCGGGTTTAATACCGCACAAATAATATAAATAGTGGGAATAGGAAAAAGTATTTTTTTAATTTTTTAAACATTTTTTCAATAGATGCCTTATAAGTTGATTTTTGCATATATTCATTAAGTAACAAAAATATTAGAGCTATATAAAATAACATATTTAAAATAGTAAGATAATAAATACCGGAAAATTCTTTAGTAGCTTGAAAAAATTTCTCTAGAAATCCATTAAGTTCTAAAAAAAATTCCAATAATTATCTACATGCATATCCCTTGGATTTTTATTATGGGCGTTAAATAATAAAGTTATAGGTTGTTTATAATCGTAAGCAACAAGTAGTTGCTCTTACAGAGAATTTCACCTAGTCGAAACTTCTTCTGAAATTTTTCTATAAGTTAATCCACAATCATGACAAGTTTTTTTATATTCTTTGCGTCTTTGTATTTTATTACCTTTAAAAACAAATTTTATAGCAAATTGTAGTTTATCAAGAATGCTTTCAAAAAGTTTTAGGCCATCATTTACAACTAAGTTATAAATATGGCACGCACATCTTATATGAAAATAATCAGGAAAACATGGAGTTAATCGAACTTTTAAAAGTCTTATAGCATAATCATTAGAAGTAGCATTATCTAATGTAATAGTAATAATTTTATCATTTATTCCATAATAATCACAAATTTAGTTAATATTTTGTGCAATAAAACTTTCAGTGTGCCTATCATCAATATATCTATATGCTAAAATACGTTTTTGCATAGACCAATTTTTATATATCCAATGATATGTTACCGTTAAATAATCATTAACGTTAGTACTACGACCTATGTCAGAAGTGATAGCCACATTGCCATTAAAATGATACAATGCATAACGTAAATATTGTTGATATTCACTTGCAAATTTAGAAACATCCCTTCTAACAATTGATCTAGAAAAATCATTAAAAGCAGGATTATATGTTTCTCGAATGTAATGAATAAAATCAGGAGATGAAGGAAATGAAAAAGGCAAACCCTCCACCGCAACTAATTTTGCCATATTTTCCCTATCTTTGTTTTTATCATATTTAGGACCGAAAATTCCCCCCGTCGTCGCGTTAATTTGACCCTGTACTTGGTCAGGGACACTATGTGAACCTTGTCCCGACTCAGATGGCATTGGCACACCAATTTTTTAGTCTGGTATTGATTCCACCTAGTTGTGTGCTCGCCTTGTACATGTCTCAATAAACCTCTAGTCCCATCTTGACCTTTTCTGGTTTTAAATTTCTAAATATTTTTACAAATTTTACATCTAGATAGTTGATTCTCTTGGTCCCTATCAAAAAAATCATATGCAACTGATTTTAATTTTTGTTGTGTGGGCCTCGATTTATACTAGGGGGAATAGAAGACATTCCAGATTCAGTTTGAGACTCGATCTGAACCTGAGGTTGAGGTGCACTAGTGTGTGTGTCATCTAGATTATCGTCTAAATTAAAGTTTGGTTCATCTACCTCATCATCTATTGATATATCATTAAAAAAATTAGTTTCATCTATATGAGTTAAATCAATGAAATCATCGGGACTAGAAATAGGATTACTAGAAGAAGTACCCCTGCCCTTGTTACCCCTACTAGAAGAAGCACCATTACCATTACCCTTACCCTTAAACATGCCTCTTAATCCTTCCATTTTAATTATGTAAATAAATAATTAAAGTTAATAAAATTAAGTGCGATAATTAAAATAAAGTAACAATAATAATTTAAAGAATGAACGAATGTACCAAACGCCGACGTGTAATCGAGGTTGAAAATTGAAACTTTGCTCGATGGATGATCCTCAAGCTAGTTGTCAATTTCACTCCCAATTTTTTAACTTTGATATAAATGAGCAAAAAAAAATATAATATTTAATAGACAATGTAGAATTGTAGAGAGATAAGTTGAGAGATTGTAGGAGGATTTGTGAAAAAAATGAAGAGGAAAATGAGGTATTTATAGTTGAGAAATAGGGTTACAGTGTAAATATATTAACTTAGGGGTTAACAGTAAATATTAAGGGGGTAGGGGGCTTATGGGGTGGGGTGGGGCAAAAAATGGAGCCGTTGCACAACAACCAAAATCGAAATTTGACCGTTGTTGCAACGGTTATTTTTGCAAAGGGAGAGGGGGGATGGGGCGGGGCGAGTAGCGAGATGGGCCGGGTCGGGATCGGGCTGACCCGACCCACTGGACAGCCCTAGTTTATACTAAGACATTTTTTTCTATAAATAAAATTAAGAACATAGATGTCTTTGATGAGATCCAGCATAAATAGCTGAAATGCGGGAGTAGTACATGAAGCTGCTGGAGGAGTACTTAACAGCTGAAGAGAGTTGATTATTACCTTGGGAATCTTAGAATTTAGTCCTTATACTTGTTAAGTAGAAGTTGTATTAATTAAGCATTAGTTGTTTGATAGTTTCTATTTGTCACTTCTAGTCCAAGTCTTAGTCACGTTTTTAGAGCTGGGGTCTGCTATATGTACTGAATTGGAGCAACACTTTGAGCTATGAATGAAAATCTGTTAGTTCTTCTTTCCTTAGTTAGATTCTTACTGCATTTTACTTTGCTTTTCCAAAATCTTAAGTCTTTTAGCCAACCTGGTAAGATTATATACAGAAAATGAGGGACAAGCACAAGTACCCAACCACACTGCAAATAGCGGCTTTAGTAATGGTCGTGTGTAACCTTGGACAACACAAAAACATGGACTTGCCACCAATATTGTATAAATGCCTAAAGTATCTTGGATCCAATAACAGGCAAAATAGCAAATTGTATGCATTTCGAAATCATCTCAAACGTTACGTAACGACGACTTTGAGGTTTGTATAATGTTAACAACATAATCTCTAAAGAGAAAGCAACATAAAATATCAGCAAAACAGATGGAACAGGAAGAACGAGCTCCATGAACAATATGAGATAACAAATCAAGAGCATTACATTGATGTTATGCATCATTTTCAAAGGTCACCAAAAATCAGATTAAGCTAGAGATAGGTTAAGCTAAGATTGCGTACCATGAAAGGACTAACATGAAGAGCTTTTGCAACTACATCTGAGTTCGGGTTGAACAGAAATGATACTCTTTCACCCCATGGGGTGTTAGTCACCTGAGAAAGAATTCAGTTAGCAAATAGCCAGAATCTTGATATATAACTTGACAAGTTAATGGTCAGAAACACACCGCAACTATCACTTTTTCGATAGTTTCACACCCGAACTATCGATTGTTCCCTTTTCCTACCTGACTATCACCATCTATGCATAAAAACACATCTCAAAGCTGATTATACCAACTATCAATTGTTCTTTTTTCCTACCTGAAATATCACCTAAGTGTGTTTTAATACATATCGGTGATAGTTCAACAAGGAAAGGAAACAACTGATAGTCATAGTCCAGGTGACCATTATCTCTAATTTGACTGTTTGATCTAAGAAAAATAAAACTGGATATACAGTTGGGTACAGTAGATCTTCCTTTTAATTTGCTCGGGGTAAAAAGTGCGAGGAAAGGAACCTCTTAGGTAAACAACTTTTGGTTGCTGATAGTAGCATATGGATAGTACACACGCGCTAACTCTACAGTGTTTCAATTTAGGATTTGTTTACTTAGAAATTAGGATGATTCACCTCAGCAATGCAACAACAACAATCAGTCCCACACTGGGCGGTATTGTCCTATCCCACACTGGGCGGTATTGTCAACAAGAAACTGCTTTAAATAGACGAATAATCAGTCCATGCGTCCATACCGTAGAATTGTATTAATCTCCCTTAGAGAGCCTTTCTCATTAATACAATATATATATATATATATATAGTGTGTACAATGTGGAATTCTAATATAAAAGGGATTCTATAATTACCATAATTATACAACACTACTAATGACAAAATATATGGTGAATATTCTACTAATACGCTCCCTCAGTTGGAGCGGAAGGAGGCCGGACGCTTAGACTGGATCTGAAGTCGAGGAATAGCTGTCTGGGTAGTCCTTTAGTGAATATATCTGCATACTGATGTGAAGAGGGCACATGCAATACCTTGACATGTCCGATAGCAACCTTCCCACGAACAAAGTGTATATCCATCTCAATATGCTTGGTTCGTTGATGCTGAACCGGATTATGGGATAAATATATGGCGGATATGTTATCACAATAGACCAAAGACGCCTTACACAAGGGACACTGAAGATCCAAAAGAAGATTTCGGAGCCAACAGATCTCAGCAACAATATTAGTGTATCACCCCGTACTTTCGGGCGATGGGTTAAGCATCTAGACATATACGAATAAAAAGTTTAGTATATAGAAGGATGCAGTCCCGAACTAATTTAGGACTTACCAAGTGGGACAACAATGATCGGTTAATTGACAACAATAATCGGCTAGTTGATAAATTATAGTGGACAACAATAAGGATCGGCTGATTGATAAGTTATGGTGGGGGACAAGATTAGTGGGAATAATTACGTGTAGAATGAATAAGTGACAACAAATCCACTAGGCGCATGCAAAATTAGAAGTGATATTACGTGTTAGTAGATAAAGTAGGGTGACATTAAAATAAGCTTGGAGATGACATGTGGGGGGGGGAGCATTATCTCATTTCTTAACTTTTAATTGGATGAAATCACTTTGCTGCCAAAACGTAATTCCATACCAAAATATTCAGCAAATGCTCTCTCTGTTTCACAAAAGATAGAGCCGAATTAGAGAAACTCTCTCATTAATTTTATGCTTAGCACAAGACAATGTATATACGCAGAGAGAAGTAAGGCGGAAGAAGAGTAATTCTTAGCAAATAAGGTTGAGGTGCTAGATGAGTTACATTGATTGGGTTGTTAAGAAGACCAATTAAGGTATGTTAAGGTAAATTATTTCTTCTTTTGGCATGTTCCATGTAACGAAACGTGACCGTAATATTATTCCATAAATTGTGCTACTCTTAGTAGTCAAGGATGTTCTTGTTATTGGTTCATATGTTAAAAGCATGACTAAATATATTCCTAAATCCTTATTGAGGTATGTGGGAAATATGTTAATATTCCCAATGTTAACCGAAGATACAAGGATATTATGTCATTCGATAAGTTCAGAATATTTTATTATCATTCATGCATTTTATTCATGTATTACTCTGGACCCACATATATTATATACACTATTATATGGTATGAATTATATATATGTAGGGGATTGGAAAAGGGAATGGCGTTATATACGCAACACCACCTGCAGCTGGTACATATATCACGAAAAGGAAGATGCCCAATGAGGCCAATATAACAATGATTATGCCCACAAAGGCCGAAATGAAATGATGTCCACATAGGCTATTATGGGAAGGAAGATGCTCGATGAGGCCAATATATATATGTATACCGCATTTGCATTGTGCACGACATTAGGCATATTATGGCCCTCAGAGGCGTTCATTACAGGTCAGATATTTCCGTCGGCTGTTGCTATCGGCTATTTGTGTTGGCTGTTTCAGTTTCAGTTTATTATGTATCTCTGTTATGATATTTCTTATGCCTGACATATTCAGTACATCAGTCGTACTGACGTCCTTTTTGTCGAGGGACACTACGTTTCATGCCCGCAGGTTCACGTAGGCAAGACGACGATCCACGTTAGTAGGTTGCTGACTCAACGGATTTTAGAGCACTCCCCTTGTTTTGGAGCATCAGTCTATCTCTGTACGATATATTTTTGCATGTATATATGGGTATGGCGGGGCCCTGTCCCGACTTTATGATGTAGCGTACTCTTTTAGAGGCTTGTAGACAGTGTCGTATGTATAGCAGTCAAATATGGCTTTGTAGGCCATATTTTGTATATATATATGGGTTGAGTCCTGCCGTTTGTAAGATATTACATGTCTTCCTTCTAGTCTATGATTTATTTGTGTCGGCAGGTTACCGAGTGACGGCCCTTGTGGCCGTGTTTAATTATGATTAGACATTGACTGTATGAGAAGTGGTACCCGGCAGGTAGGGTCCGGGTGCCCGTCGCGGCTCTCCGGTTTGGGTCGTGACAAACTTGGTATCAAAGCATGTCTATCCTAGGGAGTCTACAAACTGTGTCTAATAGAGTCTTATTTATGGGTGTGTTGTGCACCACACTCATAAGCAAGAGGCTACCTGATATTTAGGGATGGTTTCTATTCTTTCATCTCATAAATCGTGCAATAGAGCTGAGTTATAAGCATTTCATTCCTAATACATATCGTGTCTATGATTCCAGCAATGCCTACAGCAAGGAAAAAGTTCAAGAGTATGAAGGCGTTGGATACGATTGCAGGCGAAGGTACTAGCCGATTGCCACCCGCTAGCGAGGGCCAAAGTGAGACCCACGGTGCGACTCCTTCGTATGATTCCTCGACTTCACCACCTTCAGAGGAGATTAGTGGGGCTACAGTACCCCCCCCAGTTCCTCCACTTGATACTCCATATGTGGATCTTGATATGCGAAGTGTTGTACAGTTATTGACACGATTGGTGGCCGCTCAGGCTCAACGTCAGGTTCCCAGTCCTTCTGATAGAGCTGCTAACACGAGAGATCGAGATTTCATTAATCTAGACCCTCCAGTATTCACAGGATCAGACCTGGATGCCCGACCCACAGAATTTTCTATATCAAATACAGCGCACCTTGCGGGTAATGGATGCTACCGATACTGAATCGGTAAAGTTTTCTTCTTATAGACTGCGGGATGTCGCAGTGACTTGGTATGAGACATGGGAGAATTCTAGGGGACCTCGTGCTCTACCGGTAGGATGTAGAGCATTTTCAGAGGCCGTTTTACAACATTTTTTGCCAGTCGAGCTGCGATGGGCCAGACAGGACAGATTCCTATGTCTTGAGCAGGGCAACATGAGTGTTCAACAATATAGCTTGCAGTTTAATTCATTAGCCACTTATGCTCCTACGATTATAGCTGAGATGAGTAATCGGGTACATAGGTTTGTTACTGGGTTGGGGCCACACTTGGTCAATAAGTGTACTGCAGCTTCTCTAAATCCGAATATGGATATTGTTCGCATTCAGGCTTATGCACAGAATTTGGAGAATCGTAAGAGGCAACCGTGGGTAGATCGAGAACGTGATAAGGGCCAGCATAAGAGGGCTCGATCCGTAGGTGACGTAAGAGAGTTCAGATGTGGGCCCACGCCACAACTTTAAAGATTACCATCTTACCCAGCAGCTAGCGCATCATTACCATTTTTAAGGTCGAGGGTTGATCGATTTGTACAATCGGGACCATGTCAGAGTTCACGAGCATCAGGGTCTTATTATAGAAGAGATTTATTCAAATGAGGTCGATGTTGGCTCGATGCGAGCAATGTGGTAAGACTCATACAAGGCCGTGCTGACAGGGATCAAATGTGTGTTATTCTTGTGGTGAACCTGGTCTTATTAGGTGAGAATGTCTGACAGGAGGCGAAGGTTTTAGGGATTAGCCGGTCGGATCTGCAGCAGCTTTATCATATTCAGTACGCCCGTCAGGGCAAAGTCAACAGGCATTATCCGGTCGAGGCAGAGGTATGGGCCAGAACCGTACTTATGCATTAATGGGACGACAGGATCAGGAGTCCTCACCTGATGTTATTACATGTATACTATCGGCCTTTTCACATAATGTGTTTACGTCATTAGATCCAGGCTCCAATCTATCATATATCACCCCTTTTATTGCCTGTAAATTTGGTATGGAGCCTGAGTTGATAAGAGATCCATTTGTGGTATCTACACCAGTTGGTGAGTCGATAGTTGCTAGACAAGTCTATCGAAATTGTGCAGTATTAGTTTGTAGCCATCAGACCCTAGCGAATTTGGTAGAACTAGAGATGGTTGATTTTGATGTTATTATGGGCATTGATTGGCTGGCATTGTGCTATGCTAATGTTGATTGTCGAACAAAGATTGTTAAATTTCAGTTCCCAGGCAATCCAGTTCTTGAATGGAAGGGTAATACGGTGTCGCCAAAAGATAGGTTTATTTCATACCTTAAGGCAAGAAAGATGATCTCCAAAGGTTATATATACATACTCGTTACATCAGTTGTACTGACGTTTCTTTTGTCGGGGGGCGCTGCATTTCATGCCCGTAGGTTCACGTAGGCAAGGCAACGATCCGCATTAGTAGGTTGCTAATTCAGCAGATATTGGAGCACTCCTCTTGTTTCGGAGTGTCGGTCTAATCTCGGTATGATATTTTTGCATGTATATATGGGTATGGCGGGCCCATGTTCTGACCTTTTGATGTTGTGTACTCTTTAGAGGCTTATAGGCAGATGTCATGTGTATAGTAGTTATGTATGGCCTTGTCGGCCTTGGTATGTATGTATAAAAGTTGGGCCTTTTGGTAGGATTTTTCATGGCTTCCTTCCAGTATATAATTTCTATTTGTCCACAGGGTACTGGGTGACGGCCCTTGTCCATGCTAATGTGTACAAGTGATACTTTGTCCATGCTAATGTGTATTTAATTAAGACACGAATAAATGTAACTCATATTTTGACTTCAAAACTAAATCACTATCCAAGAAGAACCAACCATGGAAAACATATTTTTTCCCCTTCAAAGTGAAACTGTTGAAATTGAAAAGGAAGGCAGGTCTGCAACTAACTCAGAATAATTTGATATTTTGAAAGGAGTACTCTTAGTATTAGATTATGTAAGATTGTATTGGTCTTCCTTGGAGAGCCTTTCTCATTAATACAAAATATATATAGGGTGTACAATGTGGAATCCTTATACAACAGGTATCCTATATTTATCATAATTACACAAGACTACATATTGCTAAATATATTATTTGTACACGTGCTAATACACCCCCTCAATCAGAGCGGGAGGAGGCCGGATGCTAAGACTGGATCTGAAGTCGAGGAAGAGCTGTCTAGAAAGGATCTTTGTGAATATATCCACATACTGATATGAAGTGGGCACATGCAATACCTTGACATGATAGAGAGCAACCTTCTCACAAACAAAATGGAAGTCCATCTCAATATGTTTGGTTCGCTGATGCTGAACCGAATTGTGAGATATATATATGGCGGATATATTATCACAATAAACCAAAGATGCCTTATGTAATGGACACTGAAACTTCAAAAGAAGGTTTCGGAGCCAACAGATCTCAGCAACAATATTAGCAACTCCTCTGTATTATGCTTCTGAACACGAACGAGATAATGTGTTTTGTCTCTTGGCAAACCAAGAAATTAGATTATCCCCTAAGAACACACAATAGCCTGAGGTGGAGCGTCGCGTGTCCGAACAACCTGTCCAATCAACATCCGTATATGACAACAACCTAGTTAGTGCAGAGAGGTATAGATGTAATTCATAATCAAGTGTGCCATTAACGTATCGAATGGGCAGTGAAATGAGGCTCTCTTGGCATGCATGAATAAACATACATGCTGAACGACATAAGCAATATCAGGCCTGGTGAAAGTAAGGTACTGTACTGCACCGGCAAGACTCCTGTAGAGAGTGGGATCAGACACTGGATTACCAGTAACAACACTAAGCTTTGACTTAGAGTCAACTAGAGTAGACATGATCTTGCAATTTGCCATTGAGAAATGAAAGAGATATTGGTCCACGAAGTAAGGTGTTTGAGGCATGGAAATATGGTGTGGGACAAATCTACCACATCGGTGGGAAAATGAAGAATTGCTCTCTTTATAAGTCTCTAAAATGGTTAAGGGTTTGGGACCCCAAGGGGTATCCCGTGTGTTTAAAGGAGGGAGGACCTAGATGTGCTTGGGTTCAAGGCTAAGCCCACGCGCGCCGCTGCCGTCGGTTCGGGCTCCGGCTCGGGTCGTGGACTGTGGGACTTTTTGATATTATCTTTTTGGACCCCAAATTGCTTAATATTTACAGTTTGGTCCCTAGAGTTTCTGAAAAGTTGATTTTAGGAATGACGGAAGGCAAAAAGTTTTTGCCTACCATTTGGGCTGTTTTTTGGAGCATTAACCAACCATTACTTGGCTGTTAACTCCTCCATAAACAACCCTCCTTCAATAACCATAAACAGCCTCCCTAATGGCCATAAATCTGATATTAACAACCCTCACTAATGGCTATTAACAGCCTTGTTTTGGTAGTTGAGGAGTTCCTCCTCCATGCTATATATTGATGCCTTTTGGCTCAATAACGTGACAGAAATATAGACCAAAAATGAAACACCCACATACTGTAAAGAGAGACAGAAATATATACACAAAGACAAACAGAAGAGTAAAACACAGTCCAAAATGTGAGCAGTAACGTTGGGACAACAAACAGAAACTCTTCCTTCCTTTTCCATTTCTTCAGCAAGTCGATTCGTATTTGTTTTCTTCGTCAGACTCAACCTATTTGCTTTGTAGTGTTGAGATTAAAGTGTTGTTTTATCTTGGGAGACTATTGTCCGTTAATGTAAAAGCATATATACGGGGAAATCTTGTCTTAAGGACAGAATGCAATCACTAGACTCAGCACACTATTGTAACCATCCAGATTTAGTATTTCTTGATTTTAGGTTATCAAGATTCAAGACACAACAAGCTTGCAGCAGTTCTGGACATTGGTCTATTTGTTTATCCTTTCGAACACTTATAATATTTATTTACTTCACGTACTGCTTTACAATATAAGACAATTCCAAGCCTTGAATACTTAGTCCTAACAGATTGCTATTTGTTGGAGCAAATTCCTTTTGACTTTGCTGAGATTCAGACACTACAGCTGATTGAACTACACAAATGTAAGCTTTCTGTTATTGCTTCAGCAGAGAGAATACAAGAGGAGAAACAAAGCTTGGGAAATGATGACCTTGTTGTTCATGTGCACTATATCGGTGAGTAAACATTCATCAGAAATTTAAAACATTTTCTTCTAGAAAAGCATAACATACAACTTTTCTTTTGAACTGATTTTTGGTTAGTGTGTAACATTAATTTTAACATTAGAATCATCCATATCTGGAATTCATTTATTTATTCGATATAATAGGTGCTAAGTACAATTAGTTTATGCATTGCAGACAAAATGAGTTCAAGGAGATGTCCATAAGGTACACTCAAGCCAAAACAATAAGCTGATCATTTTTTCTATATTTTTCAACATCATGTACTATTTCTTTCCTCTTTTTTTTCAATTTCTTGGAAGTATAGGTATTGACATGGTTTCTTTACTTCTGTCATCTGTTGTGTGACCTTTTGTTATGCTTATTCTGGAGCTAAGGGTCTCTCAGAAACAACCTCTCTACCTCTCAAGATAGGGGTAAAGTCTGCATACACTCTACCCTCCCCAGACCTCACTTGTGGGATTATATTGGGTATGTTGTTGTTGTTGTTGTTGTTGGAAGTGTAGGTATTGAAAATTGCCAACCTCAACTTGTTTGAGACTAAAGAGTAGTTGTTATTGTTGTTGTATAGTTGTTGAAAATTGTGTACCTCCCTTATAAAAGACTTTACAATTCGTGTTGAATTTGAGTATATATCTAACATTTATTATTCTCCTAATAATGAATCATTTACCAGAATGCACCTTGGTAAACACTATAGATTGTTGTATTAGGTATATGCCTTACCAATGTTCCTGAATAACTCAGACTAGATTGTTGCTGTGTCTGGTATATGTCCTCAACTAAAGAAGTTCCTTAATGTAACTCAAAACAGTATGTTTGGGAAATGAAGTATTCCTATGTGCTTTTTACTGTCAGTTAACGGAGTCTCTTATACTAGGAAGTCCATGTATAGTATGGTGGGAAAGGAGTTGACAAATATAAAACAAGAATTTAATTAGCTACAAAAGGAGAAGAGCAGTGGGGGAGAGGAACAAAAAGGGGGGAAGAAAGTGGCAAGGGGATAAGTCCAGAGGTGGAGTGTCACGCCCCGACTTTTTTCAAGTCTTCCATTAGGGCGTGATAGCACCTGGACAACCTTCCCTTTCTCTCCAGGCGAACCATTTTAATACACTTCTTTCCAAATTAAACATGTATTTAAGTGCGAAAGTAGTAATAACAACAAAAGTAAAAAAAATTACCTAATTAATAAGAGCGCAAGCCCATGCTCTTACAACCATAACTTCTACCTAGACTCAATGGAAATTCCACATATGGAAATAGAAATTTTGAAGTTTGAAAGGAAACCATCTCACATGGGGCATCCCTCGAGATAATGAGACTAACTTCTTCCACCTACTTATTTAAGAACGAAAGTCACCAAGTTCGAAGCAATGGATTGGTGGGAAAAATGGGACTGCGGGACGATCGCTAGCCCTGTTGCGGAACTTTCCCCTTATCGCGCTTTCCTTGTATTTTTCTGATTTTTGCTCTTGGTATTTTTTCTGAATTTCTATTCTTTGTGCTAAGTGTTTTCTTTTGTGTTGTGCATAATATATAGTGAGTTGTGTGGGTGTAACTTGTGGGAGGTGGAAAAAGAAGAGGTTGAGGGAGATGAGGGGTTTTGGATGGGGGGGGGGGGAACGTGCAGGGTAATGGTGGGTTGGTTTTCTCTTTTTTTATTTATTTTTCTAGGACTTTACATTCTCCCCTCCTTAAACAACATTCGTCCTCGAATGTGAATAAGGTCGTAACACATGCACATAGACACGCAAACTGCATACACATGAAATATAACTTAACACATTTTATTACCTTACTCAAACAGGAATGGATATTTGACTTTCATCGCGTCTTCGGCTTCCCATGTTACTTCTTTTGTGGAGTGATTTCTCCATAGGAATTTCACAGAAGCAATATCTTTATTCCTAAGGCGCTTGATTTGTCTATCCAGTATTTCCATCAGAATTTCTTCGTATTGCAGCTCTTCATTCAGAACTATCTCTTGGGGTCGGATGACGTGGCTTGGATCTTGCAAGTATTTTCGTAACATTGACACATCAAATACCGGATGCACCGCTTCTAATTCTTATGGAAGAGCTAGTTTGTAAGCCACATTCCCCACTCTTCGTAAGATCTCATACGGTCCAATAAACCTTGGGCTCAACTTCCCTTTCTTGCCAAAATGTATCACTCCCTTCATTGGAGAGACTTTTAAAAACACTTTCTCCCCTTCTTGAAATTCGAGATCTCTTTTGCGATGGTCCGCATAAGATTTATGATGGCTATGAGCTGTTTTGATTTGCTCCCGAATTATCTGCACTTTGTCGTTTGTTTCTTGAATGGTTTCGGGTCCGAATAGTTGCGTCTCACCCACCTCGAACCATCCTAGTGGAGATCTACATTTTCGCCCATACAAGGCCTTAATGTTCGACTTTTATATGTTGACACGTAAGACACCTTCCGACAAACTCTGCAATATCTCTCTTCATTCCGTCCCACCAGTAATTTGCCTTGAGGTCCTGATACATTTTTGTTGATCTTGGATGAATGGAATACATGGTGTTGTGACCCTCATTCAAGATCTTCTTTCTTAGTTCCCTCACCTTAGGAACACATAACATACCCTTATACCGAAGGGTACCGTCATTGTCCCCTAATGTAAACTATGAAGGTTTTCCTCGTTGAATCTTCTCCCGAAACCCAACAAATTCCATATCCTCCAACTGACTTTATTTTATTTCCGAAGCTAAGGCAGACTGAGAAGTGTCATGCACCACCACCCTGCCTTCGCCGACCTATGTTAAAATAACCCCGAGGTTTCCTAATTTTTTGTACCTCATGAACAATACCTCTCTTTTGTATTGCCAAGTGGGCCAAACTGCTCATTTATCTCCTACTGAGTGCGTCAGCCACTACGTTATCTTTTCCAGGATGGTAAATAATGCTAAGGTCATAAACCTCCATGCAACTCTAACCATCTTCTTTATCGGAGATTCAAATCCTTTTGCGTGGTTATTTACTATAAACTTTTTTAATCTGTAAATATATCTACATGCACCCTATAAAAATAGTGTTTCCATATTCGTAAGGCGAACACTACCGCGACTAATTCCAAGTCATGGGTTGGATAATTCGTCTCATGTATCTTTAATTGTCGAGATGCATATGCAATCACTTTTCCAAACTGCATCAAGACACATCCTAACCTAACCTTAGAGGTATCACAATAGACTGTGAACCCTGCTTGTCTCGATGGTAAGGTTAGGACTGGTGCAGTAGTCAACAACTCCTTCAGTTTCTGAAAACATGTTTCACATGTTTCTGACCACTGGTACTTAACCGATTTCTGAGTCAATCGGGTCAAGGGAGCAGCAAGACTAGAGAAACATTCTACAAATCTTCTATAATACCCAGCCAAACCCAAGAAACTCCTAATTTCTATCGGAGTGGTAGGTCTTGGCCAGTTCTTCATTGCTTTTATATTTTTGGGGTCTACCATAATTCCATCCCTTGTCACAACATGGCCCAAGAAGGCTACCTTTTTTCCAACCAAAATTCATACTTTGAAAATTTAGCATACAATTTCTCCTGTTTTAAGACTTGAAGCACTACCCTCATATACTCTTCATGTTCTTCAACACTCTTGTTGTAAATTAGAATATCATCTATGAATACAATCACAAACAAATCTAAGAATGATTTGAAGATTTTGTTCATGAGATCCATAAAAGTTGTTGGGGCATTGGTTAACCCGAAGGACATAACCAAGAACTCATAATGGCCATATCAGGTTCTAAAGATTGTTTTGGATATATCATCATGATTTATTTTCAGCTGGTGATATTCCGATCGGAGGTCAATTTTGGACAAATAGCTAGCTCCTTTAAGTTGGTCAAAAAGATCATCGATTCTTGGTAATGGGTACTGGTTCTTGATCGTGACCTTATTGAGTTATCGATAATCGATGCACATTCGGAGCGATCCATCTTTCTTCTTCACAAAAAGAATTGGTGCACCCTAGGGGGAAACACTAAGCCGTATAAAGCCCTTATCTAGAAAATATTTCAATTGTTCTTTTAACTCTCTCAATTCAGCTGGGGTCATTCGATATGGAAATGGGTCTTGTACCCGGAATTAATTCTATAGTGAACTCTACTTCTCTGTCCGGAGGAAGGCCTGGAATATCTTCAGGGAACACCTCCAGAAAATTTCGAACATAGGGACAATATGCACTTTTGGGGACTCTTCTTGGGTATCCACTATATTAGCCATGTAACAGTGTTCCACTTCGTGACTTCTTAATAACTTTTGAGCCCTAAGGTAGGAAATAAGTCGACTCGGGGGTGTCCCAATCCTACCCCTTATAAAAACTTCTGGTTTCCCTGGAAAAGATAATTTTACAACCTTTTGTCGGCAATCCAACGTGGCATATCATGCTGACAGCCAATCCATACCCAAAAGAATGTCAAAGTCTAACATATCAAGTAATACTAAATTTGTTGTTGTTCCTCTGCCACTTACTTCTAATGGAAAAATTTTCATTACCCGAGAGGCCCATTGACACATACGAAAATGTAGAGCCGGGATCATATAATACAAGTGCAGGAATACTTGAGACCAATAAACTACATGTGACCACCGCATTAGATTCCTCCGCCTCATTCCTCTGGGCAAAGCATAGAGCCGGTTAGGATTATTGGACTGTTGACCTCCCTAACTCTGTCAGGATTGGTTGCCCTGATTTCCCTTGTGGGCAGTTGTGGTCGCTTCTGACCTCCCATGAGAAAACTGAGTTTGGGTCCTCTTTTTGCAATCTTTGACATAGTGGTCTGGTTCTCCACAGTTATAACAACCTCTCTGTGAGAACCTGCATTCTCCAAAATGTTTCTTTTGACAAATCTTACAGACCAGTTTGTCACTTCCTGCGTTGGGGTTGGTGGCCTTGGAATTGCTATCTTGATGATTGAATCATTTATGCCCTTGGGGCCTGTAATGAGACTGTCCTACTGACTGGCTCGGTTTTGAAGAACCCCTACTACCTTCTTGCCTCTGGTTTTGGTTCTGATTAAAGGATACCGACGATCGAAACCTCTTCTGTGAATACTCTCTTTTTACTTTAGCAAAACTTTCTACCCTCATTGCCATATCGATAATCTAAAGGTAAGTCCAATCATTGGCTAATGCTACTACCTTCTCTTCCAAGTTCGGGTTTAAACCCTCAATAAATCTTTTGTCATTCTCCTTTTCCATAGGAATAATGTGTGTGTTGTATGCCGATAATCGCATGAACTGGGTGTCGCATTCTTGCACACTGCGGTCTCCTTGTTTCAATTTTTCAAACTCACGCCTGAGCGCATCTTTTCGCGTGTTAGGCATGTACATGCCTCTTCCGTCTAGCCCCAAGCAAATTCATACAATGTGCGATTGTGTCATCTATATACGTGCCAAAATCGTCTCTGGGTCCATCCTACGGTTCATGAACTCCTCCTGAACTTGCATTATCCTTTTCATTTTCTATGAGCACTTCCCTCTTGGTTGGAACTCGTATTGTAACCATATCTACAAAAATAAATGTTAGTTAGTTTATCGTTGCACAATCCCCTTCCATAATCCTTTGAAGGGGGTAGTACGAGAACCAATTCTTTGAAAAGACTCAAGATAGGCACGAGAAGAGTATGAAGGAAGTGAAATTGTTTAGGATGTTATTCCGTTCACTTATTACTAAGGTGGCGCGCACACCGTCGCAATAAGTAACCGTTCAAACACCCAACTCAAAGAAATTTCCTTGAATCTTCTAACCTGGTTTAGCTCTGATACTAAGTTGTCACACCCCGACTTTTCTCAAGTCTTCCCTTAGGGCGTGATGGCACCTGGACAACCTTCTCTTTCTCTCCAGGTGAACCATTTTAATACACTTCTTTCCAAATTAAACTTGTATTTAAGTGCGGAAGTAGTAATAACAACAAAAGTAAAAAAATTATGTACTTAATTAATAAGAGCGCGAGCCCATGCTCGTACAACCATAACTTCTACCTAGACTCAATGGAAATAGAAATTTTGAAGTTTGAAAGGAAATCATCTCACATGGGACATCCCCCGAGATAATGAGACTAACTTCTTCCACCTACTTATTTAAGAACGAAAGTCACTAAGTCCGAAGCAATGATTGGTGGCCCAAATGGGACCGCGGGACGATCGCTAGCCATGTTGCGGAATTTTCCCCTTATCGCGCTTTCCTTGTATTTTTCTGATTTTTGCTCTTGGTATTTTTCTGAATTTTTTTTTGTGCTAAGTGTTTTATTTTGTGCTATGCAGAATATATAGTGAATTGTGTGTTTGTAACTTGTGGGAGGTGGAAGGGGAAGAGGTTGAGGGAGATGAAGGGTTTTTTTGGGGGAACGTACAGGGTAATGGGTGGGTTGGTTTTCTCTTTTTTTTATTTATTTTTTCAGGACTTTACATGGAGTCAGGATTTGAAGCTTGTGGGTTCGAGATTTTAATTCGTTAAAGTTATTTAGTTTTAAATTAATAATTTATACACATTCAATGATTTTTTCAAGACAAATACAGGATTTAGATCAAAGTTACTGGGTTCGGCCGAACCCCCGAGTACTATGCTAGCTCCGCCTCTGGGAAAACCAATGCTTCTTTACCATGGGTGGTGCCACCGTGTAAGTTACGAGTTCGGCATAACTTAGTAACTTTGGTTCAAACTCTGTATTTATGTTAAAAAGTTTATTTAATATGTATAAATAATTTACTCAAAATCCAGTAAGTAAAATGAGTTGTTATTTCAAAATTCATAAACTAAAAAACTTGGCTTCGCCGCCAGTCGCAAATTCACTGCCTTTTCCCTAGCAAAAATGCCTCACAAGTCTAGCATGAAACCCATTTGATAACTAATAGGATTACTTAATTTGTGTTTTTGAATGGACAAATATTCGTCTATTCGACCAATTAAAATATGAATTCGACAGAATTTGATAACTCTGATTCAAACTCTATATATTTGTTGAGAAATCTATTATATATATATATATATATATATATATATATTATAATGGTAAATATTACAATTAATATCTAAAATAATAAAAATTTAGATAAAAATTCCTGAATTCATTCATCTTACCCTTTTTCAATGACATATTTAAGTTTTTTCCCAAGTTTCCAAATAAGGTATATGTAAGACTAGCAAAACAAAGAAACACTAAACGACACCTTAATAAATGAATAAATAAACCATGTTATGTTGAGGAGAACTAATTTTGTAAAATCAATTTCAGTAGAAAGAGAAGTTGTTCAACTATATACACATTCCAAAGTAATGCACTCTTTCTGATGAATGTTTAGTCAACCTATATCTAGATAGATACATTATTCACTAAACTATATCTCATTTTCAAACAAGTTGAAATCGGAAATTTTCACTAACTATATACTTCCTAGAATTTGAAAAATAAATCAAAATACGTAGACAGGAAAGATCAACTTCTGCAAAGAGTGATCAAATTCTTATTTTGGCTTGAGTATACCGTATTGTACTCTCCATGATCAACTCATCATTTTGTCTGCAATGCATACTCCAATATGAATAAATGACCATATATATGTAAATGAGAATGAAAATGATGAATTTATAAAGATTATTGATGACTCATCTAATGTTAGGAATATTGTTTTGTGTTAGCCTATGGGCCCATATTGTAACAGTTGTATTTTAATAATTATAATTAGATATAGCATTAATTACGTAGCATAATTAGCTAGGGTTGAGTAAATATATGTTGCGTAAATGTACTATAGCATTAATTACGTAGCATAATTAGCTAGGGTTGAGTAAATATATGTTGCGTAAATGTACTACCTATTCTAGGGTGAATATCACTTTTACAATTCTATCACGGTATGAGAAGTCTACTCGATCTAGGATATTTTTCCCCCGATCAGTTTCATGCCGCTGTTTTCCAGACCTTGCTTCCGCGCTCTATTTGTTTCCTCTTGATTCAGTAGTTCTTGATCCTGGTTATTATTTTCATTGATCTTGTTCGTGATGGAATCGAAACTCTTCTCATCGTCAGAGTTGGTGATGACCAAGCTCACCGAAGAACTTTGCCGGCTGGGAGTTTCACTTTAGGGTGTTTATCCAAGGGAAAGGTCTCTTTGGATTTCTCGATGGTTCGTCCAAAATGCTGACCGATGCGACAAACAAGGAGGCCTGGATTGCATCCAACGCTAAGGTGATTGGATGAATGGTAAGCTCTGTGTCGGACGATATTGCTGCAGGGTTTCAGATGTATGAGACGGCGGCTGAGATGAGCTCTTATGTGCACCGTCTTCATTGTCAACGAAGTTTGGCGAGAACTTTTGAACTGGAACGAAACCTTGCTGCATATGAGCAAGGTGACAGGGACGTTGGCAACTACTACGCCGGATACATGGCGTTGTGGTCGGAGCAAGATCACATTTTCCCTATGATATTGATGGAGATACGTGGTGAACGGAAGCAATCTAGGGTGGTCAGGTTTCTCATGATATTAAGACCTGAATTCGATCAAGTCTGATCTAATATCTTGAATCGCGAAGCTGTGACAGATATAGACACAGTAGTGGTTGTTGTCTTGCAAGAAGAAATCCAGTTTTCGTCTTCTCTGGTGTTGTCTACAGCTCCTCCGACAGCTGCTCTTGCTGCTGGATCAAATTACTGGGATACTTCATGTTCTATTCCGTCTGGTAAACAAATCCAGTGTTATGGGTGCCAGGGCTTTGGCCATATTGCAGCTTGGTGCCTTAAGAAACAATCATGCCCAATAGTATATTGCAACTATTGTGGTGAATTGGCCATCAGCTGGTTGATTGCCGAACCCGTCCCACTAGCCAATTCCTGACCCGACAGAAAGCTTTGGATACAAAGGTGGTTAAGCATCTAGTTGTTGTGCCCCCTTCTTTTGATATGGCCTGCATGACGGAACTTGTGGAGAAAGCCGTAGCTCGCATCCTTTTAGCACCCGCACAAGGTAAAATTGATTTAGTTATACCTTCTAAATCTTGGCATACAGATAAGGTGCTGGTAATCATATGAAGGGTGATGCTTCACAATTATCGAATATTTCTCTGTTACAATCACCTACTGAGATTATCACTGCTAATGGTCATGTTTTACCCGCGTCTAGTGTTGGTTCAGTTGCTTCACTTTCATATGCCCTTGTTGTTCCGAATTTGAAAGCTAATCTTGTTTTGGTTGGTCAGTTAGTAGACCAAAATTATATTGTTCTATTCTCACGGTCTGGTTGTATTATTCATAGTTTGACAACGGGACAGATAATAACAAGGGGACGTAAGGTGGGACACTTATTTTTCCTCAGATCAATTGGTAATCAGAAGTTTACATATTTCCGCTTCGGTGGATGAAGTTTCTCATTTGAATAAATCGGTTGCCCTGTGGCATAATAGCTTGGGTCATCCTCATTCTCACCACCTAGCTTCTATGCTCCAGTCTTGTTCGTTGCCAGATACACATGCTCTTGGTGAGGTTTCTAGTTTGATGTGTGAAAGTTGTGCCTCTTTCAAAAGTCACAAGCTATTTTTTCCTAGTAGTAGTACTACATATGCTGTACCTTTTGATTTAGTTCATAGTGATGTATGGGGACCTTCCCCTGTATTTTCAAGATTTGGTTATAAGTATTTTCTTTTGCTTATTGATCACGCTTCATGTTTTACATGGGTTTTCTTGAGGTTCCTATGATTATTATGAATTTTATTTCATTTATTCATACGCAATTTGAAAAGTCAGTTATGTTCTTTCGATATTCAGGTGGAGAATTCACTTCCAGAGTCTTGCTCAATTTCTTTAAAAATAAAGGAATTTTGGCTCAACGGTCTTGCCCGCATACACCATAACAGAATAGGGTTGTGGAATGTAAGAATAGACATATTTTGGAAACAATGTTAGCTCTGTTGGATACTTCTTCTTGTCCTTCTCGGTTTTGGGTTGAGATGGTTCAAACGGTGATTTATTTGATTAATAGACAACCTTCTCCTATTACTAAGAATGTTTCTCCCTATCTACGTCTATTTGTCATTGATCCAGATCTTTCGAGGTTGAAGGTGTTTGGTTGTGCCTGCTATGTATTGCTATCACCGTATGAGCGACAATATGTTGTCAAATAAGGCAGGTCGGTGTGTATTTCTTGGGTATAATGATATACAAAAAGGCTACTTATGTTATGATCAAACTCGTCGTTTGTTACGAGTGTCCGGCCATATCATAGTTTTTGAAACTATTTTCCCCTTCCAGAAACTGAAGACGGTTTCTAATGAGAATACTATTGACAAGTTTGTTATTTTGCCCATGGTGGATGACGAAGTTGCTGGTCATGATGGTCCTCAACAAGTTGTATTTGTTGATGAAAATAATAGTAATTCATCAAGGTCACTTTCTAGTCCTAGTTATTCACACTCGCCCTGACTAGCCTTGTCAGAGCTAGGGGTGGCAGATGGCCGGGCTCAGTGCAGCGGGCGAGATGCAGCGGGGTCGAGTCGAGGCGGGACGGCCGGGGGTCGGGATCGGGACTAAGCGGGCCTAGCGGGGGTCGAATGCAGGCGGGACTGCTCGATCCGTCGATCCGATCCGTCGATATCGAAGCGAAGCGGGCTCGAGGTCGGGCTCGGGTCGAGGCGAGGCGGTCGGGTTTTCCTTTTTTTTTTTAAAGTAACATATGTATAAAAAAAAATCAATAAACAAAACAAGAAAGTGAAAAAAAAACATCACAAAGCTGTATTTGTGCCTCTTATATTATTTAATAGACATATGATTTTTTGTAATACAAATACAATTGTCTAAAATCTAAATTGCAACTTTATGGTGTTGTCCAAAAGTTGCAAATTACATAATAAAATTGCAATTAAAAATTACATTTTCAAAAAATGCATTTCTAATTGCTTGATGATTTCATGTGGTTCTTCGGTTGGAATAGGTATTTGTTGGTCAAATTGATCCACGTCGCTTCCACTACCTTCGGTTAAGATTTCGTTGTAGTTTTCATCATCTTCTTCGTTGATCTCCGGTTGATCGCACCTTCTCCGCTCCGCTCGTATCCAATCTCTGAATAATACTGCAATTTCCAAGCTGTCTCCGGCCAATGAGTGTCTGTGGTCTCCTATTTGATATCTGCCTGCAGAAAAAGCGCTTTCCGACGCAGTTGATGACGCTTGAATGTTCAAAACATCTCGAGCCATCAATGAAAGTGTCGGAAAGGTCTTCATTCCCCCCAAAGATTTCAGCAAGTCTTCTTGTCCATCTTCATTGATAACTTCTTGATACTGATGCAGAACCCTGCAAAACAAAAATATCCAACTCGCTAATTTGGTTAGTAGAGGTGCGGCCGCACATTCTATTTACGAGGCTTTCAATACTAGCCGCAGAAACAAAGATGTCTTTTGTGAGGTTGTGTTGAAGATGAAGAAGATGGTATGGTAGCCAGATGCGTTACTAGCATTTTCTTGTTGATAAAATCTATATATATTTTTGCATTGGTGTTCTACGCTATTCAACACTTCTTCTTTAGTTTGTTCAATAGGTGGTGGGTGATTTAGATTTTTGGGACTTGGAGGTGGTAGTACTTCTATACAATCGTAAATAGTTTCAATTAGTGATTTAGTACCGTCTATTTTAATAGTAGGATTTAATCAAGAACCAATAATATAAATAGAAGGAATAGGAATAAAATATTTTTTTATTTTGACAAACATTTTTTTAATAGCTGCCTTATAAACTGGTTTTTCCATATATTCACTAAGTAATAAAAATATTAGAGTTATATAAAATAACATAGTTGAAATAGTAGGATAATATATACCGGAAAATTCTTTTGTTGCTTGAAAAAATTTCTCTAAAAATACAATAAGTTCGGAAATTTTTACCCAATCACTATCTAAAATCATATCAGCTGGGTTTTTATTATGAGAGTTAAAAAATAAAGTTATAGGTAATTTATAGTCATAAGCAACAAGTAGTTGCTCGTATAAAGAATTCCACCTAGTCGATACTTCTTGTGGAATTCTTCTATAAGGTAGTCCACAATCGTGACAAGTTTTTTTATATTCTTTTCTACGTTGTACTTTATTACTTTTAAAAATAAAGTTTATAGCAAATTGTATTTTACTAAGAATGTCTTCAAAAGTGATAGACCATCCTTTACAATTAAGTTATATATATGGCACGCGCATTTTATATGAAAATGGTCTGGAAAAGATGGAGCTAAACTATTTTTTAACATTGTAATTGCGTAATTGTTATTAGAAGCGTTATCTAATGTAATAGTCATAATTTTATCGGTAATTCCGTAATAATCGCACACTTGATAAATATTTTCTGCAATAAAAGTACGGTGTGCCTATCATCTATATATCTATACGCTAAAATACGTTTTTGCATAGACCATTTATAATCTATCCAATGACAAGTTACGCTTAAATAATCATGGCCGTTAGTACTACGACCTATATCAGACGTGATAGATACTTTGCCATTAAAATGATATAATGAAAACGTAAATATTGTTGATATTCATGCGCAAATTTAAATACATCTCTCTTAACGGTTGACCTAGGAAAACCGTTAAAAGCGAGGATTATATATATCTCTAATGTAATGAATAAAACCGGGAGATGAAGGAAATGAAAAGGCAAACCCTCCACAGCAACTAATTTTGATATTGCTTCCCTATCTCTATGTTTGTTGTATTTAGAGCCTACAATTCCCCCCGTCATAGGGTTAATTTGACCACAGTACTTGGTCGGGACGATGTCGATGTGAACCTTGTCCCGATGGAGCGGCGTTATGCACCGGTTTTAAAGCCTGGTATTGGGCATACCTAGCTGGATGAGCACTTACTACGTGTCTAATTAAACCCCGCCCCACCGTGACCTTTTCCAGCTTTTAAATTTTAAAACATTTTTACAAATTTTACATATGGCTACTTGATTCTCTACGTCCCTATCAAAAATGTCCATGCATCTGATTTTAATGGTCATTTCTTTGGACCTCGTCTCATACTAGGGGAATAGGAGGTATTTCAGTTGAAGGTGCACTAGTGGGCGTGTTGTCATCAATATTAGTGGGTGTATCGTCTAGATCATCGTCTAAATTAAAGTCTTCTTGAGTTCAGAAAATAACTCCTCGTCTAAATCTAATG
This sequence comes from Anisodus acutangulus, assembly GCA_029783415.1. Lineage (NCBI taxonomy): Eukaryota > Viridiplantae > Streptophyta > Magnoliopsida > Solanales > Solanaceae > Anisodus > Anisodus acutangulus. Next base: position 3,668,362 of record CM056489.1, on the reverse strand, counting down.
GTATTGTAGGAAAATGTTGAGTATCAACAAAATCATCTGTGTAGGAATAAGATGACTAGAAGAAGTACCCTTTGCCACTGGTTGCCTCTACTAGAAGAAGCACCCTTACCCTTACCCTTAAACATACCTTTTAATCCTTCCATTTTAATTATGATAATAAATAATTAAAGACAATAAAATTAAGTGCGCTAAATAAAATAAGCAGACAATAATAATTTAATGAAGGAACGAATGTACAAACGCCGACGTAACGTCGACGTAATCGAAGGTTGAAAATTGAAACTTTGCTCGATGGAAGATCCTCAAGCTAGTTGCCAACTTCACTCCCAATTCCCAAATGAATTAATAAAATTGAATATTTAGCAAACAATGTAGAGAGATATATTGAGAAATTAGAGAGATTGTAGGAAGATTTGTGAGAAAGATGAAGAGAAAATGAGTTATTTATAGTTGAAAAATTGGGTTAAAGTGTAAATATAATAACTTATGGGTTAAAAATAAATATTAAGGGGTAGGGGTTGGGGAGGGGGCCTAAAATGGCGGATTGGCAACCATAATCTAAAATAGTAGTTGGTGCAACGGCCATTTTTGCAAAGGGTTTAAGGGTCGGGGAGTCGGGGTGAGTCGGGCTCGGGACGGGCTCGAGGCGGGCTTCAGTGCAGCGGGCTGGGGCGGGCTCGGAGTGCAGCGGGACGAGACATCGTCCCGTCCCGAGTTCGAGTCCCGCCCCCGTTAAATTTTTTTTTTTTTTTAGAGCGGGGTCGGGGCGGGATTGGGGCGAGGTCGGGACGGGGTCGGGCCGGGGTCGGGTCGTCCCGGCCCACTGGCCAGCCTTAGTCAGAGCTAAGTTCTTCTTCCGCAGACTCTTCATCTACAACCTTGACTAGTCCCCCACCTAGATGGTCTTCTCAAACCTCCACTACCCGGTTCACTGTGGCTATTCTCCGGATCAATATGGAAAGTCTTACACACATCCTGCTCTTCAATCATCCTTGATTTTTACTCAGGTTCTAACTTCGTATATTAAGGCCACCTAGATACAAATTGAAAGTTGGCCATGGCTGCCGAAATTAAAGCTTTATAAGAGAATCGTACTTGCAGTTTGGTTGATAAACCTCCCGGATGTACAAGTATCAGTAGTTGATGGGTGTACTTAGTTAAGCTTACTGTTGATGGGAAGATTGATCAGTATAAAGCACAGTTGGTTGCTCAAGGGTACAAACAAAAATATGGCATTGATTATGCAGAGACGTTTGCCCTGGTTGCAAAGATGAAGACAATACATATTATGTTAGCTCTAGTTGCTACTCGTTCTTGGCATCTTCATTAGATGGATGTCAATAATGCATTTCTTCATGGTGATTTGGACGAAGTTGTGTATCTCACACCACCTTCGAGATATGCTTTGCTTCGTCCTGACCTCATTTGTCGTCTTCAAAAGTTTCTTTATGGCCTCAAACAAGCCCCAGGGGCTTGGTTTGATAAGTTTCGATCTACAATATGTTCAGTTGGCTTCTCAGAGTTCGTTAGATTATTCACTTTTCTTTCGTCGTTCAGTTGCAGGTATTACTATACTTCTATTGTATGTAGATGATATCATTATTACATGAGATGATATTGACGGTGTTACTCAACTGAAATTATTTCTCCATGTTTCATTTAAGATGAAGAATTTAGGTCATCTCACATACTTTATTCACTTTTCTTTCGTTGTTCAGTTGCATGTATTACTATACTTCTATTGTATGTAGATGATATCATTATTACATGAGATGATATTGACGGTGTTGCTCAACTGAAATCATTTCTTCATGTTTCATTTAAGATGAAAAATTTAGGTCCTCTCACATACTTTCTGGGTTGGAGGTTGGGTATACCCCATCTGGTATTACCTTGGGTCAACAAAAGTATACGTCTGAGGTAGTTGCTTTGTCTGGTTTGACTGATACAAAGGCGGTTCTTACGCCAATGAAAGTTAATACCAAGTACGGTAAAGATGATGGTGAGTAGTTTCCCGATCACACACTTTATAGGAGATTGATTGGTTCACTTGTGTACTTGATTATGACTAGGCCCGATATCTCCTATGCGATTTAGGTATTGAGTCAATTCATTTCATGCCCTACCCGTATTTATTATTCGGCTTTGCTTCGTGTGATTCAATATGTTTCGGGGATAGTCTCTTGTAGCTTATTATTTCCATCAGTTTCTACATGTCAGTTAGAGGGGTATTCTGACGCTGACTGGGCTGGTTGTCCCGACTCTAGGCGATCGATTATGGGATGGTGTATGTTTCTTGGCTCCTTGCTGGTTTATAGAAAGTGTAAGAAGCATACTCGCACATCCAAGTAGAGTACTGAGGTTGAATATCGCTCAATGTCAAATGTTAGATCAGAGATTGTTTGGCTTCATCAGATTCTATCTGACTTGGGAATTTCCATCGCTAGTCCATCAGTATTGCATGTAGATAACACTAGTGCTATTCAGATCTCCAACAATCATGTTCATCATGAGAACACGAAACATATCGATGTAGATTGTCACTATATCAGGGAGCTTGTTGCTGATAAGACTCTCACCATTCGACATGTTTCTTCTCACAATCAACTGACTAATTTTTTCACCAAAGCCATGACACATTTACGACATCAGTTTCTTCTCTCCAAATTACTGCTTTGTGATACTCCGCATCAATTTGAGGGATGTTAGCCTATGGGCCCATATTGTAACAGTTGTATTTTACTAATTATAATTAGCTGATATGTAGCATTAATTACGTAGCATATTTCTAGGCATAATTAGCTAGGGTTGAATAAATATATGTTGTATAAATGTACTACCTATTCTATGGTGAATATTATTCAGAAAGTGTAAAATACACATCAGTTTTACAATTCTATCATTTTGTATTACATACTAACCAAGAAAGCAAATTATCCAAGAAAAAAGCTACTCCCTCTGCCTCCATTTTAACTGTAATTTTAGCTCTTTTCACGCCTATTAAAAAAAAATACAAGATATAGTTTATTAAATTACCCTTATTTATTAGATATTTTTTTAGAATTGAATAGTATTAAAAAGAATTACTTCTTCAATATTAAGGGTATAGTTGAATACAATTGTCAACTTTAGTCTTGAATTTCTAAAGTGACAATTATTTTGAGACAATTTTATTAAGCTAAAACAACAGTTAAAATGGGATGGAGGGAGTATGTAAGAAAACCTCATTCAAAAGAAAAGTTGTTTGACTTTATTCCGGGGGTAATTTGCATAGCTTTTTATGCTTATCTAGTTTGTTGATAATATAATTAAGTAAATAAAAATGTGATCTCTCGAATATCTTAAGTTCTTATATGAATTGGTCACACTTCAATATGTGATATCAGAACAGACAGAGGTCCTAAGATTGAATCTCACCTCAACTCATATTTGAGGAGGCGTGTTGAAAATATAATTAAGTAAATAAGTTTTTAAATGAGATGATCACACACTCCAATAGATGAATGTTTACTCACCTATATAGTGCACACAAACAACAAGGTCATCATTTCCAAAGCTTTGTTGCTCTTCTTGTATTTGCTCTGCTGAAGCAATAATAGAAAGCTTACATTTGTGTAGTTCAATCAGCTATAGTGTGAGGTAAGGCTGCGTACAATAGACCCTTATGTTCCGATCCTTCCCCAGACCCCGCGCATAGCGGGAGCTTAGTGCACCGGGCTGCCATTTTTAATCAGTTGTAGTGTCTGAATCTCAGCAAAGTCAAAAGGAATTTGCTCCAACAAATAGCAAGTTGTTAGGACTAAGTGCTCAAGGCTTGGAAAATGATAACTTGTTGCTTCCCATTGCTTCAAATTCATGTTCTCAAGAAGTAAAAACTTTAGCCGCGAGAAGAATCCATCTTCTTCTTCACCGTATGAATTCCAAAGTTTGAGCACTTCAAGATTAGGTAATTTTTTTAGAAAGATCATGTCTTCCATTGTAGGTATGTTCTGCACAATGTTAACTTCTTAAGGTTTGGTGGGAAATTGTCACAATGTGGAATGTGTAGCCGAGGAGAGATAGGGTCCGCCATATCTGCCCTCATCCATAGACAATTAATGTTTCCTAGAAGGCCACATTGGTCATACCTCGTTATGAAGTGTCTAAAGTTGTCGCTTTGGGCTTCTCTCAAACACATATCTCAGATGAGATCATGCATCTTACAAGTCTTGGTTTTTCCTAGGGAGCTCCATTTGCCTGCTAAAACCAAACTTCTATCAACTAAATCCCTCAAAATTTCCTCTGCCACATTTTCTAGATTTTTGTGTTTAACTTTCTTGATGAAGCCTTCTGCAATCCATAACCTTACCAATTTCCAGACAGGTATCTCACGGGTTTCCACAAAAACTCATATATAAAGGAAGCGCAGTTTCAAATACTGAGGCAAGTGGTTGTAGCTCAAAGAAAGTATGTTTAAGCAATCCATTGTGTCACTTGTCACAAGTGATCCTACCTTTTCCGCGACATTCTCCAAAGAACTTGTTTCCTTGCTCATCTTGGAAAGTAGTCCACCAATTACAAAAATTGCAAGTGGTAACCCTTGGCACTGATGGCCAATATACCTCCCAATTTTCTCCAACTCCGGAGGGTAACTACCATTCCCAAAGACCTTATTACGTAAAAGAGTCCAGCTTTCCTCCAGATCTAGCACAAGATGCAACATCTACAAGCCTCGTGGTCAACACGATCCGACTTCCATTATGATCTTCCGGAAAAGATCTCCTCACATGCTGCCAATCCTTGATAGACCACATATCATATACGACAATAAGATACCTCCTCCCTTTTAAACTTTGATAAACTCTTCCAGCCAATTGCTCACTAGTACTGTTTCTTTCTACTTCATCGTTGGCTAATGGAGCGAAGAAGGCCAAGAAAATTTCTCTCGTGTCAAATTCTTGGGATACATTTATCCATGCTCGAACATAAAAATGGTATATAATCAGAGAATCATCATAAACTCTTCTAGCCAATGTTGTCTTGCCAATACCACCCATTCCTATAATAGGGACTACTTCGAGTCTTGATGATTGCACAATGAGTCGATCTTTTATCTTTAGCAAGTCTTCATCTAGTCCAACAATTATATCTTTTTTATTCAAATGAGAAGAAGTACATTGTTGTGTGTCTCTTGATTGTTGAACCTTCTGACCTTTATCTTTTTAACCTCAATTTGTACCAAATCCATCTCTTCAATTGCATATTCCAAGTTTTGATGAAAGATCGTATAACCCTTTCTTCGTTCTTGCCTGCTTTGTCCTTCGTATAATAAGCTATCATAAACATATGAGTCAATTATATCTTCGACTCCATAAGCAACTTCTTGGATCATCCTTTCAAGATGTTTCATCTTTTTATCTTCATAAAAAAAACATTTATAAAATCCTCAAGAAAGGCTCGAAAAAAAGTCAACTTCTTGATGACGATTTCAGTTTGCTCTTTTCTTTAAAGAATCAAATGTGGTGAATGAGTTCGCGAGAGTTGATCTAGGCTTTGCAAAAGAGAAGTTATAGCAGCATACGCCGCCATATCGCTATTTGTTTCTTACCAAACAGGGAAGTAGGAGGATTGTGGAAGACCAGGTAGTTCTGAGTTCTTGATCAAGATGCACAAATTAAAGTCAATTCTCTATGCATTTTGTTTAGAAAGAAAAGAAGGGTACAAAATGTTTTTCCAAGGATAGTTGGAATAATTTAAATTCAATGAGGCTAAAAAGTCAGAACATTGGATTACTTCTACGGTGTAAACAAACAGAATAATATATTACTAGTAGTCATTCAACTTGCAAGAACTGATTCAGATACAAAACTAGTATGGTATAGCCACATACTAGGGGCAGAGCTACAACTTCAGCTACCGTTCAGCAGATTCAGTAGTTTTGGCTTAAATCCTGTATTTGTGTTTACAAATTCACTTAATTTGATAAATAATTTATCAAGAACTCAATAAGCTATATTTTTAGAATCTAGAACTCATAAACTTAAAATCTTACCTCCGCCTCTAGATGATATATCAAGGACCAAAGGGGCGGAAACTGGCCTAGTATTTTGAGGCAAAACGTATGCACGGAATGATTTGTTTGAAATTATTAAGATAATTATGGATCCAATACATAATTATCTCAATCATATCAATGTAATTATACTCATTATCATAGAATTAGGATTGTCAAAGATAATTAGGATATGATTAGGATAAGTCTTCTTTAATAGTAGTCATAGATTGATCTTGTATACTTGTATATAAATTGTAATCTTGGAATGAAATAAATCATGGAATGAATTTCCTTCATGGTATCAGAGCCACAAAATAACTCCCTAACCTTTGCCCTAACCTTACTCGTCGGCCGCCCAACTACACACTACCCGAGAACCGATTTTTGGTCAACAAACCCTAGCCGAAACCACCCTTGTTTTTTGGCCTCCTCCTCCAAAACCTAACCCTAACTAGTTTTGTTCCAAAAACCCTAACCTAGCCGAGAACTACCCTACTATTTTCGGAAATTTTCAACCAAACCCTAATTAGGGTTCTTCATCTCTTTTATTCTACACACCAAAATATTTCTTTTCTTCCTCTTTTCTTGTATTTTCTTGGGAATCAATGGCAGACAAACAAAAATTTCATCTCTCTCCTAACGTAAACAACGTCAAGAACTTTATTCCTATCACCCTTGATATGGAAAAAGGGCAATACTCCTCTTGGGCGGAGTTGTTTAAAATCCATTACCGATCATACAAAGTTATAGACCATATTATTCCTTCCAAGTCTTCATCGGAGACCACTGTTGTTGACCCAAACTTATGGTCTCATTTACATGCTATAGTCCTTCAATGGATTTACGACACAGTCTCCAATGACATTTTGCACACCATTTTGGAACAGGACTCTACAACTCAACAGGCTTGGGAACGTTTACAAAATATTTTTCAAGATAATAAAATTTCTCGAGCAGTATATCTTGAAAACCAATTCACCAATGTAAAATTGGATGATTTTTCAAAATTTCAGCATATTTTCAAGAGTTGAAATGCTTGCCAATAAACTCTCAAATGTTGGTGCGCCGGTGACAAATTAAAGGTTAGTTCTCCAATTGATTGCGGGTTTTAATGAAAAATTTGATGGTGTGGCTATGTCCATTCAACAAAGCAATCCCTTACCACCATTCTATGAGGCTCGTTCGATGTTGATTCTTTAAGAAACTCGAAAGGAGAAACAGGCGGCGTCGACGACAAATAGTGCCAGCACTGTCCTTCTTTCCACCAACGTGTCTACAAATGATTTTACCCCATAAAATTCTAGTTCGGAAGGGGCTTCAAATCACAACAATAATGGATCTCAAAGGGGTCAAAATCGTAACAACAATAAAGGTAAAAATAATTGTGGAAGATGGCGGGGTCAGGGCGGCGAAAACACCTCCGGCAGCAGGGTCAAACCCGCTGGCAGCCGCAATATTAGTTCGGCAACGAACAGTGGGGTCAGATCCCACCGTGGGCCTGGAACCCGCAACAGTGGGGCCCACACTGCCCATACCCAACAAATCAGTGGGATAGACCCAATATTTCAAACAGGAAGCCCGGTGTTTTAGGCAGTCGTCCATAGCAAGCATTTTCAGCCCATGGACCATCATTGTCGAATTATGCTCCAACGAACAATGAGCAAGCCATGAACAACATGAGTATCAATGTTCCCGATGACTCATGGTACATGGACACCGGGGCGACCTCACACATGACGGCATCTCAAGGTAATCTCTCGTCTTATTTTTATATGTGCAGTAATAAAAATATTATCATTGGCAGTGGGTAGAATATCCCAATTCGTGGTATTGGCCAATTAAACCTCCTCCCTCACCCACCTTTACAATTGAATAATGTCATATATGCACCCAAACTCATTAAAATTTTGATATGTGTACGTCGGTTCACTACTGACAATAATGTTTTTATTAATTTTGATCCGTTTGGATTTTCTGTGAAGGATTTTCAAACGGGGATGCCAATAATGAGGTGTAATAGTACTGGGGATTTGTATCCCATCACCGTCACTACCAACAACCAAGTCACCACTCCATCGACTTTTGATGCTCTTTCCCTATGTTATGGCATAACCGTTTGGGACATCCGGGAGCACCGATGTTCAATTCTCTTAGAAAAAATAAATTGATTAATTATAAATAGTGTTTGGACTCCCATGTTTGTCAGTCTTTCATTTTCGTAAAGCATGTTAAATTCTCTTTTTCTTTATCTTCGTCAAATACTATTATGTCATTTGATATATTGCATAGTGATTTGTGGACATCCCCGATTTTGAGTTCGGCAGGTCATAAGTACTATATGCTTATTTTGGATGATTTCACTAATTTTTTGTGGACATTTCCAATTGAACAAAAATCATAAGTTCCCACTATTTTTTTAAACAATTTAGTGTCTTTATCCAAACTCAATTTGAGAAGTCCAATAAATGTTTTCAATGTGACAATGAGAGGGAATTTGTAAATGACCAATTTAATGATTTTTGTCACAAAATGGTATGTCATTACGTCTATCATGTCCACATACTTCTTCTCAAAATGAAAAAGCCGAAAGAAAAATCTGCACAATCAATAATTTAATGCACACACTTCTTGCGCATTCATCCATGCCACCATTTTTTGGCATCATGTCCTTCAAATGGCCACATATCTTTTAAACATTCTTCCTAGCAAGCTACTCTCAAAGATATCATCCACTCAAATGTTATACCATTGTATTCCTTCCTATACACATTTGCGGGTTTTCGGGTGTTTGTACTATCCATTGTTTCTATCCACAACAATAAACAAACTTCAAGCATGTTCCACTCCGTGTGTATTTTTGGGATACCCACAAAATCATATGGGCTATAAGTGTTATGATATGTCTAATGGGAAAATAATCATCTCTCATCACGTTGTATTCGATGAGTATACGTTCCTATTTGCCACCTCTCACACATCTTCCCCACCTTCATACGATTTTTTGGACGACGGGATGAATCCAATATTAAGATACCATTTACAAAACCCATCTCCACAAACCCAAATGAGAGGGCCCATTGCACCCTCTTTGCCATCGGTCCAGCCATGTGACTGGATTGGACCGGCCCATTTATGGTAACAAACTGCCTCGATCCAGCAACATCCCAAGACTGGGCCATTCCAATTAAGGGAGCCTACTCCCTCTTCCGTGCCATCAGCCTAGTCCGTCTCACCACCCCTCTTGGCCTAAATAAGGGAGCTCTCCAACACTACACAAATCCAACTAGTGAGCCCAGCAAACCAAGCCCAAATAATTAATTCTTCTCAGCCCAACACTATTTTCGAGACTCTACTGCCCCCGTCCTAAGTTTCAGCCCATCCTCGGTCCATTGAAACCAGTGCAATGCATAAGATTTTACGACCCAATCGTCATTTTAATTTAACATCCTCAGTCCAACCATCACTTATTCTGAAAAATCTCAAAGCTGCTCTAACCGACCCGAATTAGAAAGCTTCCATGTTAGACGAAATTGAAGATCTTATTAAAAATAAGACGTGGGAGTTGGTGCCCCGTACACATAATGTTAACATAATACGTTCTATGTGGGTTTTCTATCATAAAAAGAATTTTGATGGTTCTTTTTTGAGTCACAAAGCTCGTCTTGTTGGTGATGGCAGGTCTCAGCACGTTGGCGTAGATTGTGGTGAAACGTTCAGCCCAGTGATTACCAACGACTATCAGGATTGTTCTCGATATGGAATTGTCAAAATCATGGTCCATTCATCAGCTGGATGTAAAGAATGCATTTCTACATGGTCACCTACATGAAACAGTTTACATGCACCAGCATTTGGGTTCCGGGATCCGACTCATCCAGATTATGTCTGCTTGTTGAAAAAATCATTATATGATTTAAAACAAGCACCTAGGGTGTGGTATAACAGGTTTGAAGGGTTCGTCTCAACACTTGGGTTCTCACATAGCAAGTCCGATCAGTCTTTGTTCATTTATAGAAAGGGGACGGACATGGCATATATTCTTCTCTATATGGATGACATCATTCTCATAGCGTCATCTGAATCACTTCGCCAGTCAATTATGTCCTTCCCTGCTTCGAAATTTGTTATGAAAGATTTGGGATCTTTAAACTATTTTTTGAACGTTACTGTAACTCAATATGACAGTGGTCTGTTTCTTTGTCAAAAGAAATACGTTGAGGAGATCATCGACAAAGATGGTATGACCTAGAGATGGCAGTGGATCCTAGACCCGATCCGGATCCGGTGGATCCAGATCCATTTTATAGGATATGGATCTTCAAAATTTGGACCCGACGGATTCGGATCAGACCCGGATCCATTTCTAACAGATTGGATCTGGATCTGGATCTTGTATTTGAGATCCGTATCCGGTCCAGATCCGACCCGTGGATCCATTTTTATTAACTACATTCATAACCTAGAATGTAATTTTATAAGTATTTTCTTAAAATTGCTAAGCACATCCTTGCAAGTTTAATTCTCAAAATAAGTTTAATTTATCCTCGCGTTAACTCAAAAACCAAAAAATAAAGAGGTAACTTCGATAATAAAATCAATGTTATATTAGTGAATGACTAACATCTCCATAGACAAGTAGTTAAAATTATATTCACTTCATTTGTGAAGATTCCAAGCACATGCAAGTTCTACATTGTGGAAATACTAGTCAACATTTTCCACAACTATTGTCATTGTACAACATCTTCAATTAATAGCTCACAATCAAAACGAGACAACGAACAAAATATCTCATATGAACATTTCAAAATTGAAACACAGTAAACTGTTAGCTAAGTAAAAATCGTTTGTCAGTTCAAAAAAAAATTCTTAGCAAAGCAATTTTTTTTACATGTGGATCCAGATCCGATCCGTGGACCCGGTGGATCCGGATTTGGATCTGATTTTTATGGACCCGATGGATCTGGATTCGGATCTGGATTCAGGTATGAAAACGGATCTGGATCTGGATCTAGTAGGATCCGGTCCAGATCCGATCCGTTGCTATCCCTAGTATGACCTCTTGCAAACTGTCACACACACCAGTCGATACCAAGCAAAATTGAGTAACTCTAAAGGTTCTCCCTACAGTGATCCAACACATTACCGTAGCTTAGCAAGGGCATTGCAGTATCTCACCTTCACAAGATCAGATATCTCCTATGTAATTCAACAATGCATGACCCGAATAATGAGTATATAGGGGCCCTTAAACAAATTTTGCGGTATGTTAAGGGTACTCTTGATTTTAGGTTGCACCTGTATAAATCCACCAGTTCCGGACTCACATCATATACATATGCTGATTCGGGTGGCTGCCCAAACACGCAGCGTTCTTCCACCTATGGATATTGTGTGTTTCTAGGTGACAACCTAATTTCATAGTCGTCGAAACGCCAACCGACACTATCTCGATCGAGTGCTGAAGCAGAATACCGAGGGGTAGCTAATGTGGTCTCTAAATCGTGTTGGCATCGTAATCTTTTTTTAGAAATTCATTGTCCGGTCGAGAAAGCAACCGTGGTTTATTGTGATAATGTGAGTGCGATATACTTATCAGGTAACCCTGTCCAGCATCAACGCACAAAACACATAGAAATGGATATCTTGTTCGTCCGTGAAAAGGTTGCACGTGGAAAGGCCCGGATTCTCCATGTACCGTCTCGTTATCAAATTATCAATATTTTCACGAAAGGTCTTCCGCGCATACTTTTTGATGATTTCAGGGACAATCTCAGCATACGAGAACCTCCCGCTAAGACTGTGGGGCCCTGTTAAGATAATCATATCAAATCATCAATCATATCAATGTAATTATACTCATTATCATAGAATTAGAATTGTCAAAGATAATTAGGATATGATTAGGATAAGTCTTCCTTAATAGTAGTCATAGATTGATCTTGTATATAAATTGTAATCTTGGAATGAAATAAATCATGGAATGAATTTCCTTCAGGAATATATACGTATTAAAATACTTCGAATTTTGAAAATTTAGACTTAAAACACACTAGAGGTTATTTGTGCTTGCATAACTGATGCTATTCAAGTAAGAGGAATAAGAAACAAAAATCGGATTGAGAAATACTATTTATGAATCTGATAAAAAAATATTTTAATACATTGATCAAAGTTTGTCACATAATTTGAGACAGATAGAGTATATAAAATAGGAAAATTATTTTTTTTGTTTGGCACAGGATTAAAACTCGCATTTTCTACTGAAATGAGTTTCTAACACGTAATGATCTTATTCAGATAACTCCATCTCTGGAAGGCAATGTGTGAAATGATGGGGAGCGAACCTTTTTAGATATATAATCTAAGTCGATAGCTATCGGATGAAAAATTACTTTTATAGAGTATGAATATCTAACTTTTATGTAATGGCCTTTTGTTTTTTCTCCATGTGATATATGACATGGTTCCCCACTACATAATTTGTGTTCTTACTCACTTCTTTTGTTTAAAATTATGTTGATGATTTGCAAGTATTGACTTTTAGTCGATTTCATGATTTTCTTTCGTTCAAAACAACAATAGAAGAGATCTTGAAAAATTCCAAACACGTGAAAATGTGAATAGGTTATACAGAAGGATGGGTTAGATAGCAGCTCCTGATGAACTGTAAGCTAGGCACGATCGCAGACAGACACAAATGGTTCACTTGACAATTTTGTAAAAGCCAGATAGAGGAAAGTAGTTGTGATAGAGTCATTTAAGAACTTCGTTGCCACTAGTAAATTAGACCTTCACCTACGAGCATTTGTACGAAGTACACCTAACCCACCTACCCACTCATTAATCACGGTGTTCAGCTGAAGATCTTCGCGAGACAACCCCGGGGCACCATAGCATGTCGGGAATAAGGGGGACTTAGTGAATGTCACATCCCGGATCTGATGAAATAGGATGAATTGAGACGGTATTTTGTAAATATGTAATTTCTTTCTTTTGTCTGTCTGATAAGAAGTTATTAGTGAATCTCCGCCCTTTCCTTCAGTTCGTGAGAATATAGGTTGTCAGTAGGTCACTCGGCTTGCAGGCACAGCGCCTAGTATCCATCGTTTACAGCTAGGACTACTAGGGTATCTAATCTCATTCGCTCTTCAACTTTATAGTCAAGCAAGTGGTTTTCCACGCATCTCCTTACAGTCGAGTAAAGCGGCATGACTCTTTTGCTTTGAATTCGAATTAGACGGATTGAAATAATAGATGTGGCACTCTCTTTCTTCCATATAGAAGGACTCGAGCTTTAGGAGAATGGTGATCCCGTGGAAAAGGAAAATCGGCGTTATGACATGTGGCCGCCTGCCTGATGGGGGCGACCACCTTACTTAGTATGTTAAGACACCCATTGCATACTTTTTCATTTACTCTCAAAAGTAGTAAAGCCTCCGCCCACTAGAGCCTAGCTCGAGAGAGGACTTCTCCGATGTGGATCGAAAAGGCCAATCACATGATTTTCTTTTACATCTTCATTCACCCACAAAAACGTACTTATTTATGTAGCATATTTTAATTAAAATCACACATTTTAGTCGTAATGCTATTTCATTTATTCTCTTTTACTTGTTAAGCATACTAAAAGTAATTTTTTTCTTTCCATTAAGTAAATATTTTTCAAACTAATTGGAGTTCCAGTCATCAAACTTAAATTTACAAATTACTTAAGGAAATATACCCCTCAACGTTGCATATACTCTCCACATCGTAAAGTTGAGGAATATATTTGTATCTTAGCTTTGCCTAAAATAAATACCTAATTAGTGTTTTCTTAAGGAAAAAAAGTAAAAGTCTTGACGTAACGGATAAAGTTGCTGCAAAGCTGCATACAATCAGAGGCAAATTCAGAATTTAAAGAGAATGAGTGTATCATTGATTTTAAGATACGATAATAAAAATTATAGTGTAGTAAAGTTGGGGTGAGTTTGATCCCTTGACCTTTAGGGGAAAAATCCAGCTTAACAAATGCACCACTCAGTATCTTTTGATCATAGGTACTTCAGATACTAATAGATATATTTTAAGAAGTATACACATGATATATCGAGTTTAGTTTGATGATCATGGATTCACGTGACTCAATTTTTGCACTTAAATTCACCACTACGTACTATAGACCATTGTGGTTCGATCCCTTTTCCTTGAACCCTATCTATTTATAGCGAAAACTTAATGCACCGAGCTATCTTTTATTTTAAATTATAATTTATTTATTTTTCACATAAATTGGATCAAATAGAATAAAAAAAAGTGAAAATAAAGAGGATAGCAATTACATAGTAAGATATTTATGAGTTGATGTCAAATTGGCGGTTTTTATTCCTGCCACTTCGACAATTGGGTCAGCCAACAAAATATCTTAGTGAACTGGCTGATGACGTGGACATCCTCTGGTGGCAAGTTTAGGTCTAGATATTTTCACCTCAAAATATCCGTCAACCACGTGTTGCCAAACTATTAATTGACACTTCTGCTTTCACTTTTGCCTCCAAAATCCATATAAACTACCGAAATGCCACCACCGCAAAATTGAAATGACCATTCATTAATAAAGTATTTTCATGTATTAAAAATATATTCTCATGTCTTATATTAGTTGTCAGAAGCTGGGGGAAAGGGAAGGGGGGGGGGTTATATTTTTAAATAGCTTTTAAATATTTGGAAAAATAAATCTATGTTGGATGATTTTGCTGGTTTTTAAAAAATTTGGACTATAAATCATTCACTTTTTTTTTTGCAAAAATATACATTCAAACAATTAAATATTTCTTACAAAAAATATAACCAAACACAATTTTATCTTAAATTTCAACTTCAAAAATATCAAATAAAGTAAAACATATTTAATTTTTATGGTCAAAGGCCTACTTAGAGTAAGTTCTAGACTACAAAAATGCACAAGAACTCATGAATATTCCTCACTACAATGATAATTTTAAAATAAAGAAGACATAGGTTAATCAGCAGATATTCTTAGTTTGATTATAAAGTAGTATAGTAATTAAGGTAAACGATCAATTTCGAACAAAAGAGTACTAAATAAGTAAATTTAGTACTTAGTACTAATTTTGTAATTTTTTGCAGATGAAAGTGTATATATTTTCTTGAGAAAATACATTTTTTCACCCTTAAATTTGCACCGAAAACTCACTTTAACAATTAAATTTTACTTGTAATTATTAACTTTCATAAAAAACTTATACGTGAATTAAACTCAACCTTACATTGCCCAGACCAATCTTACAATGAGATGTGTAGAATACTCTCCGTCACGTCAGCAACAGATTAAATTTTAATTTTTTACATTTTTTTTATTTTTTATATTTTCATTCATTTTTTTCTTTTTTTAAAAGTCTCAATTTCATTCCTTCTTCTTCACACACCCACCCCCACGCCCAAACCAAACAACCTGAAAGAAAATAATTCTTTGATTATTTTCATTAATGAAAATGTATATATACATGATAAATAATCTCTAATTATGAAAATTAAATTTACATTTTCCTAATACAAGACTACTAGTTTTTTCAAATACAAGACTACTATCATAATTATACATGTACAAGAACTCTACTAATTATGGTAAGGAATATACAAAATATACACAAGAAATATACACAGGTTGACCGTGTATATCGGTAGTATTGCACACCCCACAGTCACAGCGGGCGGTTATCGTATGCTGAGACTGTCCCTAAAATCTTCAAACAGAACTAAGGGAAGACCCTTAAGAAAAATATCAGTAATTTGGTACCGTGAAGGGACATGCAAGACACGTACTGATGTTGGACCGGATTACCATAGAGGTAGATCGTATTAACATTATCGCAGTAGACCAATGTAGCTTTCTGAATAGAAAAGTAAAACTCTAATAGAAGAATACGCAGCCAATAAGACTCAGACACCACATTGGCTACCACTCGATACTCGGCCTCCGCACTGGATCGCAATAAAGTAGTCTGGCATTTAGCCGACCAACAGACCAAGTTATCACCAAGAAACATACAGTAACCAGATGTCGAACGTCAGGTATCTGGACATCCACCCCAATCAGCATCTGTATAAGACACGAGAGTAGATACGGAGGATGGATATAAGTGCAAACCATAATCAAGAGTGCCCTGAATGTAACACACAATGCGTTTAAGAGCATGCATGTGCTCGTCCCTCGGATCATGCATAAATAAATACACCTGCTGCACTGCATAAGTAATATCGGGCCTCGTGAAAGTAAGATAATGAAGATCTCTTGCAAGACTGCGATAATGTGAAAGATCCTCGTAAGGCGTGCTAGAATTAGCACTCAGCTTCGGTTTGGTATCAACTGGAGTAGGAGAGGACTTACAGGATGACATGCCAGCCCGTTCAATAATCTTAGTCACATACTTCTTCTAAGATAAAAATAGACCACTTGCATGACGAGTACCAAAAAAATAACTCAAGGCCCCCAAGTCTTTCATAGCAAATTCTAAACTGGGAAGAGACATGATAGATTTATGTGGTTTATCAGAAGAGGCAGTCAATATAATATCATCCACATATAACAGAATGTATGCCAGAGAAGTACCATGACGATAGATGAAAAGAGAATGATCAGACATGATGTGAGAAAACCCAATAGTAGACACATAATCTGCAAACCTTTTATACCAAGCCCGATGGGCCTATTTAAGCCCATACAAGGTCTTCTTCAGCAAATAGACATGGATAGAATGATCGAGGTCCCTGAAACCCAAGGGTTGATGCATGTATATTGTCTCCTTGAGATCACCGTGTAAGAAATCATTTTTCACATCCAGCTGATGAATGGGACATGCTTTCGAGAGAGCCAGACTGAGAACAGTGCGAATGGTTGCCGGTTTGACCACCGGACTAAATGTCTCTCCACAATTCACGCCAACCTGTTGAGTTTTGCCATCACCTACAAGACGGGCCTTATGCCTCTCAAAACAACTATCAGATTTTTCCTTATGAGTAAAAATTCACATAGAACGAATAACATTGACACCAGACAGACAGGGCACTAACTCCCACGTCTTATTTTAAATAACAACATTATATTTATCATCCATGGCCATTTTCCAATTCGGATCATGAAGGGAAGATACTAGGTTACGTGGTAGGGGTGATTTAGTGACATCAGAATTGAGATTAAATTATCATTTCGGTTTAAAATACCCTGTTGGTTACGAGTAACGGGCACTTGACTCGGAATATAAGTGGACTAGACTTGGGATGGTGTTGGGTCGTCTCGAGACTGGCCAGCAGGAAGTGGGCATGCTGACCGAGAAACAGAAATTGGATTTTGGACAATTGGGTCAGCATGCAGTAGGCCTGCTGGCGGAGATTGGGCATGAGGGGTCTGTAGGTCCAGATCCCGAGGCGAGGATCGAACTAATATGAACTACATATGGTGAGAGCCCAGCATCTAAAACATTATAAGAATTAGACACCGAATTACACAATTTAGCAAGCGAAAATTGAGTTTCATAAAAAATGACATGACGACTAATTATGATTTTATAAAAGGATAAATCAAATTTTTTCTAACCACGATAATTAGACGGATAACCCAACAACATACAAGCGGTAGAACGGGCTTGAAGTTTGTTAATTATAGTAGACGGGAAGAGAGGATAACACAAACACCCAAACACTCTAAAATGAGAACACGAAAGATCCTTATGATAAAGAATTTTTAGTGGAGATTGATATGCTAATCCTTTGCTAGGGAGTATGTTAAGGAGGTAAGTAGTCATTTGTAATGCATGATGCCAAAAAGAAGGTGGTAATGAAGCATGGGCTAGTAAAGTCCGAACAATATTATTAATGGTTCAAATTTTTCTTTCGGCTTTCCCATTTTGTGAGGAAGTATGAGGACAAGAAAACCTAAAAGATATTCCATTAACATTACAAAATTCCCAAAATGACCCATTATCAAATTCCCTTCCATTATCACATTGAATGTTTTTAATTTTTCGTTCAAATTGAGTACGGATGAATGATCTAAACGATAGGAATGTGGAAACAACTTGATACTTTTTAGATAAAGGAAAGGTCCACAAAAAATTAGAATAATCATCCCAAAATAACACATAATAACGGTGGCTCAAAGAACTCAAAATGGGAGATGTCCACAAATCACTATGAATAATATCAAATGACAACAAAGTACTAGAATCTGAGACTACAAATGGTAATTTAACATGTTTCCTAAGAAGAAAAGAAGGACAAATATTAGTACTACATGTACTATTACATTCAATAAAACTATTGTTTTTAAGAGAGGAAAGAACAGACGCCCCCGGATGACCGAAACGTGCATGCCACAAGGAAGGTGCTAGAGCAGCAAACGTTGATGGTGTGGCTTGATTAGTGGAAGTAGTGGTGTTGATTGGATAAATCTCTCTCCGACTATTACATCTCATTAGAGGTATCCCCGTCGTGAAATCCTTCACAAAAAATCCAAAAGGGTCAAAGTCAACAGAAACTCAATTGTCAGTTTTAAGTTTTCAAATAGACACCAAATTTTTAATTGAGGAGCATGAAAGATATTTTTCAAGGCTATAGGTGGGTTTAGGGAAGAAAAATTTGTGTGACCATAACCATAAATTGGAATTGAATTACCATTACCAACAATTATGTCACAATTTTTGCTCAAATTGAAATAAAACGAGAGATTACCTGGCGTGGACGTCATATGAGAAGTGGCCCCGGTGTCCACGTACCAATTTATATCCGGAGGATTTAATCCAAGTGTATGCATCGTTGCGTCGATATCCGTGGGGTACGAACTGTCACTGGGCCCGCAGCAACGAAGGCCTGCTGAGGCTGATGCCCAGTTGATTGCTGCTTATTTTGGCCATTAGGCCTCTGCTGGACGACGACCCAATTTGATGAAGCAACTGGACAGGGGGACGACATAGACCACTGCCCGTTGGCCCAAGGCATGTCCCAGGGCCACTACCCAGCGGCCCAATCCTGCCAAGGGTTCAATGGCCTGGTCCCCTGCTGACTGCCACTACCGCTGCTGCCACTGCCACGTCTACCACCGTGATTTTCCCTACGGGTTTGACCCTTTTTCCACCCCCGTTATTATGGTTTTGACCATAATTTTTGGAGTATAATTGAGAGTCATTAGTTTCACGGGACGTGACCACCATCATGGCGGAATTAGCTCTGTTAGCCGTCTTTTTAGCCAATCCCGCTTCTTCTAAAGTGAGCATGGAACGTTCCTGGTAGAACGGTGGGAGAGGAATGCTTTGACGAAGAAGAGTGTCAACACCATTATACGCCTCGGAGAGGCCTGCAACCATCTGAAGACGAGACGATCATTAGTGACGGGCGCACCAACATTTTTGAGTTGATCCGATAACTCTTTGAACTGTTGACAATAGGCAGAGACGTGCGGAAAATCCTTCATATTAATGTGGGAGAATTCCTGCTCGAGGGTCACGACATAGAAATTTTTGTTGTCTTGGAAGATATCACGCAACCTATTCCAAGCTTCCATTGCCGTCACGTTGGGCTCGATAATAGTATGTAAGAGGTCCGTAGAGATGGTGAAATAAATCCATTGGAGCACCACACTATCAAAAGTTTCCCACAACTCTATTTCATCATCGGTGGTAGGCACCTTCTCCTTGCATTTCTCTGGTGTGATGTGATGGAGGACCCTATTAGACTTTGCGTGAATTTTAAATAATTCTGCCCACGTCGCGTATTTGACGTTTTCCATCTAAAGAACGATAGGGATGTTGTTGTTGATATTGGAGACTGCAAGAGCATGATGAAATGTGTTCTTTAAGGTAAACATAGTGAAAGAACAAAAGGAAAATTAGGGATTCGGAAAAAAAAATATGAAGGGATGAGTGGTCGGCCGGTGGCCGAAGGTCGGAATCCGAGAGGTAGGGCGGCGGAAGAGAGGTTTCGGAGAAGGAAAATTTGCCTTAGACTTATGATACCATGAAAGAGAATAATCCTTTGATTATTTTCATTAATGAAAAAATATATATACATGATATACAATCTCTAATTATGGAAATTAAATCTATTTTTTTCTAATACAAGACAACTATCTTTTTCTAAAAGAAGACTATTACCATAATTATATATGTACAAGAACTCTACTAATTATGGTAAGATATATACAAAATATACACGAGACATAGACCGTGTATATCGGTAGTCTTTCATACACTAAGTTACATTGTTGAGAGAATATTCTTGTATTAGGCATCATTATGGCTGCTAGAATTGTATAAGACCATAGTTATGCTTCAATTTTATTATTCTAGCTAGGCTAAACATTATTTATTTATATAGGAGTATGATAACCGACAATTATGGATGTCATTGTCACACTTGACCCTCCAATTATATTTAAAATTGAATTATTTACTATAATTGAGGAACATAGGATTTGATTAGTGGTTAATTAGCTGTTTAGCTACTTAAAATATTTAAGTGGCATCTATGAATAAGTAATCTAGTACTAAAATTGATTCCTCATTTTGGGTAAAGTATAAGCAAAGCTTCCAAAGACGTATCATTCTTTTCACTCATTTTTGGGATACTTTGGATTTTGTTAATATATGATATGTAGTGCTTATCAAAAGTAGCAAGGGTCTAAAATCTCATCTTTCGTTTTTTCTTCATAATATCTATTTATCTTTCTAAAAAGGTTTTACTAAAGCTTTTATATTATTATTTTTAAATTATAACTTACAAAATATTTATCTTTTAACATATTAATAAATGTCATATAAATTAAGATAAGTGGAATATTAGTAGGTAGTTGAACATTGTTCTGATTTCCTACAAATAGGCTTGGAGGTAGTTTGGTACACAGTACTTGTTTCTCCTTTCATATCAGTAGTATTAATATTATTCTCGTACATTCTTGTTCTTCGATTTCTGTTACTACCTGTTGTTTTTTGTGCTTCAATTATTGCTTTATTTTATTGTTATTGTTCATTTTCTTTGAATGTTATATAATGCTTTCCCTATTATTTGTTATGTCTTCTTCACTTCAATGTTTTTCTTAACAAACTGCTTTGATATACGCTATTTGAGCCGGAGGTCTTTCGAAACAACCTCTCTACCTCCACGAGGGTAGGAATAAATTTTGTGTACACTCTACTTTACCTTTTCCAAATCCAACCTATGTAAGCTTACTTGTAGGATTACACTGATTATGTTATTGTTGTTGTATATAAATTAAGATGAGTAAACAAGTTAATTTTCAGAGTAAAAATATTGAAAGATTGTTTTTTTTTTTGGGATTTGATACTACCCAACAATTCAATAAAGCTCATAATAAAAAATAATTTTATAAATTATAACTAATAAAATTATTATGTAATATATAATCAACATATATTATACATTGAATATACAATACCGACAACTAACTAAATATGGTAAGATACTTTTTCTCTACAGGCTGGTGCAATTAAAAACGAGATGGCATTTCTGCAAATAAGCTCAACATTCGGTCTATTTACCCTTCACATTTCTACTGATTTTTTCAAAAGATTATTTACACGATAACAAGCTATTTTCGGAAAGGACAGAACCACAAGAATCGCAATCTTTCGTCACATTTCTACAAATTTCTATAAAAGACTATTTACACGGCAAAAAATTATTTACACGGCTAAAACTCGTCAAGTTTGGTGACATGAATAGGGGTGAGCACGGGTACAGAGTACCCAGATATCTGATCGGAACAGACACTAACGGATAAGTTTTGGGTAGATATATTATAATAACGGGTAGATTTCGGATAGATATATTATAATAACGGATATATTTCGGATAGTAAAATTAGGAACCGATCAATGTCGGGTCCAGTTCCGACAAATAGAGACAGGGTACATGACCCAGAATCGATACCCGAAACTTATGAAATATTAAATATTTTTATTTTTTTAATTTCATTATTTTTAGTTAATAAAAAAAAGAAAAAAATAATCATACTAAAGTACACCATTTAATGAGGAAATAACCAAATGCAGAACGTCACTTTCTCCATCAAAAAATAAATTAAATAAAACAAAGTGAATCATAAGAAGATAAAAAGTCAAAAGCCGTAAAACACTGAAAAACTGAATTTTTTAAACTATGTACTCCTTTAAGTTATTGAAAAAGAAAGTTGAAACGAAAACCAAAACAAATCTTTAAAACATTCTTGGATATTTACTCCGAAATGATTCTTTATGAGTTTTGTGACACTGGCTTTTAGGGATAAGCAGATGTGTTTATTCCTAAACTAAAACTGTTATACGAAGATATTATTTTGCATAAAAAAATACCGATTTCGGATACCCGAGAACCTACTCGAAATCATAAAGTGCGAGTAGATTTCAAATAATGATTGCTACGAATAGATTTCGAATAATAAATTTAAAAATCAATTTTTTACCGAATAGAATCCAAATAGTTCAAAAAAGTTAGAATATAACCCACTCACCCTAGACATGAAACAAAGATACTAGTCTCCTTTCAAAATAAATAAATAATGGGAGTAAAGAAAATGGAACTAAAAGATGAAGAAGAAGAAGATAGAGGAAAAAGATTGAAATGCACAAAAATGGATGAAGAAGGTGAAATTGTTAATGATGAAGATAATGAAGTTATTCCTTCACAACAACAACCTGTTGGATTTTTTTATCCTTTAATGACACCGTCTTCTATCGTTGTATCCGATGCTTTAGATCCTGATCGTCCGATTATATATGTGAATACTGTCTTTGAAATGTCGACGGGTTATCGCGCTGACGAAGTACTCGGTCGTAACTGGTACTCCGTTTGATCTCAATTTATGTGATACTCTTTTTATTTTAGTCGGTCCAGGAAAAGAAAAAAACAATTTAACCTTAAATCACAAGGTTAAAAGCTATTCATTTATTTCTTAAACTTTGTGCACAGACAAACACTTCGCCTAAATTAGGAAGGAGTGAGTTTTTTCTTTTAATCTACTTTTTTTGCTTATTTGTGAATTTTGTCTGTCGTATGAGTATATGAGTATACATACTAATGTTTAATACTTGGAAATTGTATTTGGTCAACTCAACTGTTAGGGTTTTGTGTAGTTTGATTGGTGAAATTAGCTGATTTGAGCTTATTTTAGCTGTATATTGGAAATAATTTTGGCGATTTAGATTGCGTTTGACAAAATGTTGGGGTGGAAATGCAAATGGAAAAAAATTTGAGGTGGAGAATTGGAGAGAGATTTTGAGTAGCTTTGGATGAACTTATTCTCAAAATTTCCTTTTTTTTTTGTTTATTTGCAAATTTTGTGTGTCAATGAGTGTAGTACTGTTTGATACTTGCATATCTTTGGAATTTTTTAACTGAATTGTTAAGGTTTTGTGTAGTTTGATCGGGGAAATTAGCTGATCTGAGCTTGTTTTAGCTGTATATTGGAACTAGATTTGGCGATTCAGATTGTATTTGAACAAAATGTAGAGGTTGGATGGGAAATGCAAATGGAGTTAATTCTCAAAAGTTCCTTTTTTGAGTAGATTTGAATGAATTTATTCTCAAAATTTCCTTGTTTTTGTTTATTTGCAAATTTTGTGCGTCATGAGTGTAGTACTGTTTAGATACTTGGAAATTATTGGATTTTAACTCGATTGTTAGGGTTTTGTGTAGTTTGGTTGGTGAAATTAGCTGATCTGAGCTTATTTTAGCTGTGTATTGGAGCTAATCTTGGCGATTTAAATTGTATTTGAACAAAATGTAGGGGTTGGATTGGAAATGCAAATGGATTTATTCTCAAAATTTCCCTTATTTTTGTTTAGTTGCAAATTTTGTGTCCCATGTGTAGTACTGTTTGGATACTTGGAAAATTTTTAGCTCAATTTTTAAGGTTTTGTGTAGTTTGATAGGGGAAGTTAGCTATCTGAGCTTGTTTTAGTTGTATTGGAAATAATATTGGCTATTTAGAGTGTACATGAACAAAATGTAAGGGTTGGAAATGCAAATGGTGAAAATTTTGAGGTGGAGAATTGGAGAGAGATTTTTCTTCTCTTTTGAGTAGCTTTAAATGAATTTATTCTCAAAACTTCCCTTTGTGGTTTATTTGCAATTTGTGCGTCATATGAGTGTAGTACTTTTTGGATACCTGGAAATTTTTGGAACTTTTGAACTCAATTGTTTAGGTTTGGTTTTTGCTGTTCTTGTTGTAGTTTGATTGGGGAAATTAGCTTATCTGAGCTTATTTTAGCTGTATAATGGAACTAATTTTAGGCGATTTAGAGTGTACTTGAACAAAATGTAGGGTTGGAAATGCAAATGGAGAAAAATTTAAGGTGGAGAATCGGAGAGATTTTTTTTTGTTCTCTTTTGAGTAGCTTTGAATGAATTTATTCTCATAATTTTCTTTTATTTTGTTTATTTGCAAATTTGTGTAGCATATGAGTGTAGTACTGGTTGGATAGCTGGAATGTTTTGGATTTTTTCAGCTCAACTGTTAAGGTTTGTGTTTTACGGGGTTTTATGTAGTTTGATCCGTATATAATAAAGCACCTTCCGCCCTCTTCCACAACTATTTAGATTTCGTATCGGGCTCTCCAATCTAATCCAGGGTCCAGTCATTATACAATGCATTAATAATAGAAAATTTTGATTTGACGCTGGGGTTACCCTCTGGAACTTCTTTCTCGTGGATCTATGCTTTCGAAAGTGTCATCCAAGGGCGAACACAAATAATAAGAATCAAAGGGGAACACTTTAGTATTCGATAACAGGGCTTTCATATTCAATAGTTTGAGTTTCCGTTCCCTGTAGGTTTATTGCACGCTAGGCTAGCGTTGAAAGGTATTCTATCTTTCTCTTTTTGTTGTTCGGCTCGATAGAATTGTTTAGAATCCTCTCCTAGCTTCCTCTTTCTATAGATATGAAGACTATAAAACGTCGATCAGAGAGGAGGGTTGTTCTAAGATATAGAAGTAGTTAAGTGCTTGACTAAGTAGTAGATATGGGATTTAGGGGCGCAGGAGTAGGGTTGTACTCTAGAGGTAATGCTATATACCGAATGAGTTTCAAACCTGTCCTCTTCGCTTCCCAAGATATTTAGGGAAAGGGGTGAAATTAGCTGACGTGAGCGTATTTTAGCTGTATATTGGAACTAATTTTGGTGATTTAGAGTGTACTTGAGCAAAATGTAAGGGTTGGAATGCAAATGGTGAAAAATTTGAGGTGGAGAATTGAAGGGAGATTTTTTTCTCTCTTGTGAGTGCTTTTAAATGAATTTATCTGCTTGTAATTCTTGATTCCCTGTGTATTTATTTGCAGATTGTATGACTATATAAGTGTAGAAATGTTTGGATACTTGGAAATCGTTGAAAATTTTCAACTCAATTGTTATGGTTTTGTGTTTTACGGGGGTTTTCTGTATTTGATTGGGGAAATGAGCTGATTTGAGATTATTTTAGCTGGATATTGGAGCTAATTTTGGCAATTTAGGTCGTACTTGAACATAAATGTAGGGGTTGGAAATGCAAATGGTGAAAATTTTGAGGTGGAGAATTGGAGTGAGATTTCCCCCCACTCCCTTTTGGCTTTTGAATGAATTTATTTGCTTGTAATTCTTGATTCCCTGTATTTATTTGCAGTTAATGTGTCATATGAGTGTAGTACTGTTCGGATACTTGGATTTCTCTGGAAAATTTCTACTCAATTATTATGGTTTTGTGATTTACGGGTTTTGTGTAGTTTGATTGGGGAAATTAGCTGATCTGAGCTTATTTTAGCTGTATATTGGAACTAACTTGGAGATTTAGATCGTATTTGAACAAAATGTAGGGGTTAGAAATGCAAATGACAAAAAATTCTCATATCTATGATCAGAATAACAATCCTAAGAACCGAATCTTGCTATTGAATGAGAGCTCAGACTACAACAATAATAAAATTGTTACCTTTTTGTGAAAATTTTAGTGGCCTAAGAAGTTGCAAATGCAACAGCAACTCAGACTGCTAGTGGGTTGTATCAGGTGCTCTAATCAAACAGAGCTCATAATGGCTATCTCTGGATATTTTTACCTGTGGACACATTAGATAAGCTTTCTCTTGCATTTACCATTGACTTCAACATTACTAATATTGAAGCATCCATCTAATGATCTACTATATGTTGACATCATTTACTATTTGAGGAATCTTGACACATTCACTGAATTATTTTCAGTCGGTTTTTACAATTTAGAGATCCACGCGCTCAAAGGCGGCATCCTTTGGTGGACCCTGTTGTTGTTTCTGAGATCAGAAGATGTCTCGAAGAAGGTGTTGAATTCCAAGGGGAGCTTCTCAATTTTAGAAAAGATGGTACACCTGTGGTGAACAGGCTAAGGCTAGCACCAATACATAGTGATGATGGCACAGTTACCCATATTATAGGGATTCAAATGTTTTCTGAAGCAAAAATTGACCTGAATACTGTGTCATATCCTGTTTTCAAAGAAACTTGCCTGCCTCACTGTGATGAGTCCAGCGAATACTCCACTAAAAGCGGTAATTTATTGCATTGTCAGCACCGTGAAGAATGCAGTATTCTTCAGCTCTCTGATGAAGTTCTAGCTCACAACATTTTATCTCGATTGACACCACGGGATGTTGCATCCATCGGTTCTGTTTGTAGAAGGATACGCCAATTGACGAAAAATGAGCATGTGAGGAAAATGGTCTGTCAAAATGCATGGGGAGCTGATGTCACGGGTGTGCTGGAGCACATGACAAAGAAGTTGGCTTGGGGGCGTCTGGCTAGGGAGCTAACCACTCTTGAAGCGGTTTGTTGGAAGAAACTAACAGTTAGAGGGGCTGTAGAGCCTTCCCGTTGCAACTTCAGTGCATGCGCTGCAGGGAACAGGCTGGTTTTATTTGGAGGGGAAGGTGTTAATATGCAGCCAATGGATGACACATTCGTTCTCAATCTTGATGCTGCTAATCCAGAGTGGCGACGAGTGGTTGTCAAATCATCTCCACCAGGACGTTGGGGCCATACTCTCTCGTGCCTTAATGGTTCCTGGTTGGTGGTGTTTGGTGGATGTGGGAGGCAGGGGTTGCTTAATGACGTGTTTGTTCTTGATTTAGATGCTAAACAGCCTACATGGAAAGAAGTATCTGGTGGAACTCCCCCCCTTCCTAGGTCTTGGCACAGCTCTTGCATGATGGAAGGCTCAAAGTTAGTTGTTTCCGGTGGATGCACAGACGCAGGGGTACTTCTCAGTGATACATATTTGTTGGACCTCACCAATGACAAACCTACCTGGAGAGAAATTCCAACTAAGTGGGCTCCTCCATCTAGATTGGGACACTCACTCTCAGCTTATGGGAAAACGAAAATTCTAATGTTTGGTGGCCTTGCCAAAAGTGGTCACTTGCGCTTAAGATCAGGTGAATCATACACTATAGATTTGGAGGACGAACGGCCACAATGGAGGCAACTAGAGTGTGGGGCGTTCACAGGAGTAGGGAGTCAAAATGCTGTGGTTCCACCTCCTAGACTTGATCACGTTGCTGTAACCATGCCTTGTGGCCGGATTATCATTTTTGGAGGTTCAATTGCTGGATTGCACTCTCCTTCACAACTATTTCTACTGGATCCGTCAGAGGAAAAACCGTTATGGAGGACGCTCAATGTACCTGGGCAACCTCCTAAGTTTGCTTGGGGTCATAGCACATGTGTGGTTGGAGGAACAAGGGTCCTGGTCCTAGGTGGCCATACCGGGGAAGAATGGATTCTAAACGAATTGTATGAATTGTGCTTAGCGAGCAAGCAAGATTCTGATGGATGATCTGGTAAATTAAATTCGTGCAGAATTTCTGGAGTCATGGACAAACTTCACATTTTCTTCATGAACGGTTCCACTTTGTAGACACTGGAATACGCCATGCCATAGATTTGAGTACCTTATGCAGCAGCTTGTGTAAATAAGTTTTTGATCTTGCTGTTTGTAGTCTCCCTTGTTTGTAGTTCATTTAGTGGCTGTGGAATGTTTATGCTTTTTGTTTTGTATCTATATATTCTATTCACTGATTTCTATCTTCATTTGTATGTTACTATCATTTTGTCAAGATAGTTCATGCTCATATCATTTTGCCGAACGTGTTCTTTCACAAAAATAATTAGGTTATATTACTGTAATCCTAGTCGGAGAGTAGGTACTTTTTATGAATATTTTTGCAATCTTATAACTGAAGGAGGTTGCTTAACTAACTTTTATGATAGACTGAAAAGTGAAGGTAGATTTACAAAATGCAAATAACACTCCCAAGAATGTCACTAAAAGGGAGGGGAAGAAAAGATCAAGAAGAATAAAATAGTATATCATGGAAATCTAGGGCTGTCCAGTGGGCCAGGTCGGTCCGGTCCCGCCCCGATCCCGCCTGGAAAAAAAAAGGGGACGGGACCTGGGCCAGTCCCGCCCCAGGCCCGAACCCGCCCGTCCCCCCTCCCCTTTGCAAAAAATACCGTTGCACAACGACTATTTTATATTTTGGCCGTTGTGCAACGGTCATTTTTGGCTTCCCCCAAACCTCCTTAATATTTATTTTTAACATCTAAGTTAATATATTTACACTTTAACTCAATTTTTTAACTATAAATATCTCATTTTCTCTTCATCTTCTAACAAATCTTCCAACAATCTCTCAATTTATCTCCCTACAATTCTACATTGCCTATTAAATATTATAGTTTTTGTTCATTTATATCAAAGTTAAAAATTTGAGAGTGAAGTTGACAACTAGCTTGAGGATCATCCATCGAGCAAAGTTTCAATTTTCAACCTCGATTACAAGTCGACGTTAAGTCGGCGTTTGGTACCTTTCCTTATTTAAATTATTATTGTTACTTTATCTTAATTATCGCACTTAATTTCATTATCTTTAACTATTTATTTCATAATTAAAATGGAAGGATTAATAGGTATGTTTAAGGGTAAGAGTAAGAGTGCTTCTTCTAATAGAGGTAACAAGGGCAGGGGTACTTTTTCTAGTCATCCTATTCCTAGACAGGATGATTTGATAGATTACACTTATATAGATGAAATTGAATTTTTAAATGATATACCATTAGACGATGATATATATTCTGTAACTCAACCAGACTTTAATTTAGAAGATAATCTAGATGACACACCCACTAATGTAGATGACACACCCACTAGTGCACCTCCTCAAACTGAAACTGGAACGTCTCCTATTCCCCCTAGTATGAGACGAGACCCACACAATGAAAATTAAAATCTACTGCATGCGATTTTTTGATAGGGACCAAGATAATCAAGTTGTTAGATGTCAAATTTGTAAAAAATGTTTATAAATTTAAAATGGGAAAAGGTCAGGGTGAGACGGGAGGTTTATTGAGACATGTACAAAGTTTTCACAACGCTAGGTGGGATGAATATGAGGCTATAAAGTTGGGTGCACCAATGCGCTCTCAGTCGGGATAAGGTTCATATAGTGTCTCGGACCAAGTACAAAGTCAAATTAACCCGACGACGGGGGAAATTGTAGGTCCTAAATACTATAAACATAGAGATAGGGAAGCAATAGCAAAATTAGTTGCGGTGGAGGGTTTGCCTTTTTCATTTCCTCCCTTTCCTGGTTTTATTCATTACATTAGAGATATGTATAATTCTGCTTTTAACGGTTTTTCTAAATCAACTGTTAGGAGAGACGTTTTCAAATTTGCACATGAATATCAACAATATTTACGGTATTCACTATATCATTTTCCTGACAAAATATATACGTCTGATATAGGCTGTAGTACTAACGACCATGATTATTTAACTGTAACATCTCATTGAATATATTATAAATGTTCTATGCATAAACGTATTTTAGCATATAAATATATTGATGATAGGCACACTGGAAGTTTTATTGCAGAAAATATTCATCAAATTTGCGAGTATTATGGTATAACTGAAAAAATAATGACAATTACATTAGATAATGATTCTTCTAATAATTATGCTATTAGACTTTTAAATGATCTTTTAACACCATCTTTTCCTAATCATTTCATATAAAATGTCTGTGTCATATTTATAACCTAGTTATAAAGGATAGTCTATCACTTTTTGAAGACATTCTTAATAAAGTACAATTTGATATAAACTTTATTTTTAGAAGTAATAGAATACAAAGAAAAAAAGAATATAAAAAAAATTGTCACGATTGTGGACTACTTTATAGAAAAATTCCCGAAGAAGTAGCGACTAGGTGAAATTCTTTATATGAACAACTACTTGTTGCTTATGATTATAGAAGACCTATAACCCTATTTTTAATGCCCATAATCGAAATCCAACTGATATGATTGTAGATAACGATTGAGAAAAAAATTCAGAACTTATTGTATTTTTAGAGAAATTTTTTCAAGCTACTAAAGAATTTTTCGGTATTTATTATCCTACTATTTCAACTATGTTATTTTATATAACTCTAATTTTTTTGTTATTTAGTGAATATATGGAAAACCCATCTTATAAGACATCTATTAAAAATGTTTATCAAATTTAAAAAATATTATTTTCACTATTTATATTATTGGTGCTGTATTAAATTCGACTATTAAAATAGACGGTTGTAAAACACTTATTGAAACTATTTATGATTGCATAGCTGTACTTCCATCTCCAACTCCAAAAAATCCAAATGACCAACCACCTAAGGAACAAATTAAAGAAAAAGTTTTATCTAACATACACGATGAATGTAAAAAAATATATAGATATTACCAACAAGAAAGTGCTAGCAACCAACCGACTTCCATACCATCTTCTTCTTCTTCAATACAACCTCAAAAAAGACATGTTGTTTCTGCGGCTAGTATTGAAAGCCTTGGAAATAGAATGTATAGTGGTACCACTACTAATCAAGTTAGCGAGTTTAATGTTTTTATTTTGCAGGGTGTTGTACCGTACCAAACAGTTCTCAATGAAGAAGGACGTGAAGACTTGCTGAAATACTGGAGGGAGAATGAGAAGACATTTTCGACACTATCAAAGATGGCCCGAGATATGTTGAACATTCAAGCGTCATCAACAGCGTTTGAAAGCGTTTTTTTTGCCGGAAGATTTCAAATAGGAGAGCACAGACACTCATTAGCGAGAGACATCTTGAAAATTGCAGTTTTATTCAGAGATTGGATATGAGCGAAGCGTAAAAGGTGCGGTCAATCGGAGATCAACGAAGAAGACGACGAAAACTACAACGAAATCTTATCTGACGGAGGTGGAAGCGACGTCGAGCAATTTGACCAACAAATTCCAATTCCAACCAAAGAACCACAAGACATTGTGAAGAAACTAGAAAATGTGTTTATAAATATGTGATTTTTAATTGCAATTTTACTATGTTATTTTCAACTTTCAACACCACAAATGTGCAATTTTGAAATTGTATTACAAAAAAATTATATATTTATTAAATAATATAAGAGGCACAAAAACAGTCTTGAGATGTTTTTATTACATTATCTTGTTCAATTATTGAGGTATTTATATATGTTGTTTTTTTTAAATTAAGTGCAAAAAATAATCTGAAAATCCGATCCCGATCCGACCCCGCCCCGGCCCGATAAGATCGATCCCCTTTTTCGACAGGAACGGGACGGGACATCGGCGGATCCTGCCAGTCTCGCCGGAGGATCGGTCCCCCATCCCGTCGGGTCCCGTCCCGAACCCGCCCCGTTGGCCACCCTATGCAGGTTAGATGACAAACAAGAAAATGACAAAAATGGTCCTTATGTTTGGATAGATTCAAAGTAGTTCCTTAAATATGCTTCTTAGTAGTTTTGGTACTTTAAGTTTTGCCAAAAGTGACTATTTTTTGTCTCCCTCAAATATTTAATAAACTTTGTCTGTTAAATTTGAGGGAAACTGTGAATTTTTAACACCAAAAAAGTCCCATCAAATCCTAAAAATAGTAACACAAAAAGCTGCACTAAACATCAAATATAGACAAAACAACAACATAAGTTACTCTTATAACGTTTCAACGGACTCTAGAAAATAGACGGAAGATAGCAAAAAATGCATCTCCAATTGTGAGTTTCCACTAAATCCTTTTTTCACAGTTTCTACTAAATCCAACAGGCAGAGTTTGTTAAATATTTGAGTAAAAGTGCTCACTTTCGACAAACTTAAAGAATTAAAACTGCTCAAGAGTATATTTAAGTCACTAATTTGAACCTACTCCAAATATAAGGACCATTTTTGTTATTTAACACAATAACTTATACTCCATGAGATACCCCGGGCCTGTAATGCCATGAAAATTACTTCCCTATGCGTTTCAGGCTAAGTTTAAGGAAAATGCTTTAGAAAATATTTTCCCGAATATTTTGGCCAACCAAACTGGAAAAAAACATTTCCAATAAATATTTTCTCCATATCCAACACACTTTAAACAGAAGTAATAATTCCATCATAACTCATTGAAGTTTGACTCGTGTTGGTTAACAGCAGTAGCAGTAAGAATATAGTTTTCACCATTTCTAAACGACAATAAATAAAAGCTTTTTCTAAACTAAGTATCGAATAGTACTACCTAATAGTGCCTTTTTATTTCCTGGCAGGTGATGCAGCTCATAAAAAAAAAAGCAAAATTGGCCTAATTTATACCTTAAAATTACAAAGAATGAAAGAATAACAAATAAAGAAACAAACCCTAGCAACACAGCTCTATGCTCCTAATAAAGAGTTAGATGCTAAGTACTGTTATGTTTTGGCTTGTTTTGGTAATCAAAGTGTCATGCGAGACACTGATATGGTTTGTACTGACTTAAGTACGTAATTAATATAATATTATCTTTGTTGCTAAAAAAATGGTCTATGCTCCTAATAATTTTGTTCACCAACAAATTAAAAATATTTTACCAAGTATGACATTTTTCTGGCACTCCGTTAGAAACTGAAATCCTTCCAAGAAGTTGTACTGACATCGAGAAAAAGACATCCTTGCAAAATTAGCTACCGGCCCTTCATTCGGCGACAATGCTTTCATCTCCTACCACTTTATTGTATACCAATCAGAAGATGCGATTTTTTTCCGATAGCCTCTCAAGTGTTTCCAAAGTAAAAAACGGAATTCATCATTTCCATGCAACTGCATCAATCTCATCTCTGGCTTACTTATATAACCAAGCCTTTTGGCTATGGTCTCTCTTTTTGACATGAGAGAGGGATCCTCATCCAGCATTTTCCCCAGCTGCTCCTTCTGTACATACATAGAGAATATGACATTTTGTTACATAAATATATCAAATATTTATCATTTTCTCTTCACCAACAAACCCTTTCCCCTTTGTGGGCTAAGGTTTCCACACAAAAATGTAGGAGTTATCTGTTCCAGTGGCGTATGTAGCCACATACAATCAAGGATGGTCAGTTGAACACCTTCCGTAAATTTATACCGTGTATGTAGAAAATTATAGTAAGTATATAGGTAAAAAAATACTTTATATACATATATATAAAAAATCTTAAACACCCTTAGCGAAATTTCTGAATTTGTCACTGTTTTGTTCAAATACTAGGAGTTATATATCTTAAGAGTCATATCAGATGAAAATGAAGATATCAGAGCTATTGCTTTATCACTTTTAGTTTCTCTCCAGTGCTTTTACTTTATCCTTCATCCATTTTGCATTAGCATCTCTAAATCTAAATATTCTATCGCAGTCTCGAATAATTTACAAAACTCCACGAGGAAAAAAGAGGAAACATTGAACAAAAGAGTGTTTGGCATGATGATCAGATAGAATAAGTCACGTCGAGTGTAAGACTTTATGTAAATAGTGTATTTTTAGCCTAACTCAACTCCAAAAGTTAGCTTATAGGGTAAGGATTGTCCAAGTTCATATAAGGAGTCCATGTCCCCATTTCACATCCGATGCGGGAATCTTAACATTCTCCCACACGCCCAAACCTTGTTAACTGGAACGTGGATAATATAATTTGAGGGCCCAACATCTGTGAACAAAGAATAGGAATTGAACTGGCTCTCATACCATGTAAAGAATGGATCTTGGCCTAAATTAACCCCAAAAGCTAGCTTGTAGGGTGAGGATTGTCCAAATACATATAAGGAGTCCATGTCCCCATTCCATATCCGATGTGGGACTCTTTTGGGGTTGAGTTAGGTCCAAGATTCATTCTTTACATGGTATTAGAGCCAGACTCATTCCAATTCTTTGTTCACCGATTGTTGGGCCCCAAATTATATTATCTACGCTCC
Source organism: Anisodus acutangulus (assembly GCA_029783415.1). Taxonomy (NCBI): domain Eukaryota; kingdom Viridiplantae; phylum Streptophyta; class Magnoliopsida; order Solanales; family Solanaceae; genus Anisodus; species Anisodus acutangulus. The sequence goes on along the minus strand of CM056489.1, from coordinate 3,634,020 downwards.
AGTTAACAAGGTAAGTGCATGCGGGAGACTGTTAAGAGTCCCACATTAGATATGGAATGGAAACATGACTCCTTAAATAAACTTGAACAATCATCACCCTACAAGCTAGCTTTTGGGGTTGAGTTAGACCCAATATATATTCTTTACAATTTACTCAGCTCCTTACAAAATTCTTCCGGAGAATAAAAATAGAGGAAACAAGTGAACAGTCTGGAATACTTTACCTCTCCTTCCTACTTGAGAATAGAACTGATTTAACAATGGCCTCTTTGCTTCTCTGACTTGACAATAGACAACAGCCTTAGGAATAGTATTACTCAAGGTTTCACAGACCATATCAATATAATCAGAGACATTTGATCCTGTTGCAGATGAAGCCAAACAATTTAGACACATCTAAGTAGCTTTTATCTACTTTCACAAGAATGGAATAGAACTGTTCACTAAAAGTTCCTACAGGGTGGACGAAGCGTAAGATGTCTTTCATCACATCAGGAAAAGAATTATCTTTGAATAGAAAATGCAAAACAATATACTCTCTCTGTTTCAATTATCTGTTTAAAAAAGAATGTCTCTTCCCTAATTTGCCAACTCTTCAATTTTAATATCTCACGTGGTATGTTTAAGACCATAAGATTAAAGAGATTATAGTACATTATACACATTTTTAGTTTAAGACCACAAAATTCAAAAATCTGAATACCGGTCTACATTTGCCGCCTGTGCCTGGTTTGCAGGCAGTTTTTCTGGTTCAGTCTGAAGCTTCCTAAAGAATTCAACTGTCAGGTAAGAAGACTCCATCTCTACCAGCCGTGTAACTGTCCTTCGACTTTCATCACGAAATCTATCAAGAGCCTCATTCGCTGCCGCTGCAATATCAGATTGAAGTGACGGAAAACGTTTCAATTCCTGCATAGGGATTATAGGTTAGAGACTTAGGGGTCGTACTGGTATTAGCTTTGGTATTATCTAATCCATTGTTCCTAGTCGGTACTATTCTTATACATAATATACATAATAAATCATGTCATTAGCAATACCCGTACTATTTCTATCCCAATACACCCTATTCAATACTATTTAGAAATCATCAAATGCCTGTTATTTAATAAAATAAACCAAATAGTCGATAAAATATTGTAACATCCCTTTAATTTTGGGCGATGGTTTGAGCACCTAAACGCAGGCAAGTAAATCCGAGCCTCGGGGAATTTATGTCATGTTCACGTATTCAAATAAAGAGATTAGTATATAAAAGGATGCAGTCCCGAAATAATTTAGGACTTAATAAGTGTGACAATATGAATTAATAATAATAGTTGTATATCCCCAAAGAGGTTATGGACTAGCATCATATCACAAAATTATGACATTGAGTATATGAAAGTCTTATAAGTTATTAAGATTTAAGTGAATTGAGATCAGGAAATTAATTATATGTGTGATTGGTCAAGAAATTAAGATTTAAGTGAATTGAGATCAAGAAAGCATAACAAGAATACAATAATAAACTGAAACAGAAACAACTAGCAGAAATAGTCGACAACAACAAATGACAGTAAAACGGCCGACAAAGATCAACGACAGAACGGCCGACAAAGAATAAATGAAAAATGGTCGACCAAAGAAGAAATGCCTCTGAGGGCCCTAATACATATGCCTAATGTTATGCACAATGCAAATGCGGTATACATATAAATATTGGCCACACAAGGGCATCTTCCTTCCCCATAACCGTTTCTGTGGGCATCAGGTTATATCGGTCACACATGGGCATCAAATCATTTTGGTCTGTTCGGGCTCTTTCATGATAGTCTGTACCAGCTGCAGATGGTGTGCGTATATAATGCCTTCCCTTTTTCTCCATCCCCTACATATATATAATATTTACCATATAGTAATGTGTATAACACATGTAGGTCCAGAGTAATACATGAATATAATGCAAATGAAAATGCATGAATGACAATGAAACATTCCGAACTCATCGGATGACATAATATCCTTGTACCTTCGGTTGACACTGTGAACATTAACATCTTTCCCATATACCTCAATAAGGATTTAGAAACACATTTAGACACGCTTTTAGCATAGGAATCAATAACATGAATATTCTTAACTTCTAAGAGTAGAACAATTTATGAAACAATATTACGGTTACGTTTCGTTACATGGAACATGCCAAAAGAAAGAAATTATTTGCCTTAACATACCTCGACTCCACCTAATTATCCGCGTCAAGAGAGCCACTATTTTTGCTAATACGGTCCGGAAACACCAAGATGGATTTCAAATTGAATTATCAAAGCTAAAGTCATTGTTGATGTTTGCTCTTCAAATTGACTTCTAAATCTAAATTTACTGGATGTTTGCTCTTGTATATGTTGCTGCTCCTACTTAGTAATAAGAGAAATGTTTGTCTTAGATGAAGTCAGGCTTATATCTTACTATGTGAAGTGTATTATCCACTTGTCATCAAAAGGGTATAGGAAGTGTATTAGTCACTTAGGGAATTCGTCTACATGTTACACGTAAGTATCCCCATTCAGTCTTGTCCCCCACTAACATTTATTAATTAGCCGTTCAGCTGATCACTGTCGTCCCTTAGTCGATAGGTCCTAAATTATTTCAAGACTACATCCCTTTATATACTCAGCTCTTTATTTATACACGCCTAGATGCTCAAATCATCACCTGAAAGTACGGGGTGTTACAGTGCTCTACAAAACTTTTAACCCCTTTACCACTAAGCTGCATTTTTTAATTTGTATTAAGGGGTTCAACATTTAATATATACATATAAAATATAAATTTAACCATATATACACAGTGTAATTTTGACGACTGAGATCCTCCTCTGCTAACTACGCCCCTGGGTTTAAGACAATGTAGGCAGAAACCTCAACATCACAAAGCAATAACAAAGAATATGAAGAGTCAGTATTCTTTTTTTTCCAGGGCTATGTAACAAAGGATAATGTCAGACCTAGATGGAAGAAAGTATGATAAATGTGATGGAATGCAATAGAAACAAAGACAGAGAATGGGTTGCCTTCTCTTAACTGGCAAAGCGAGTCCCATTGTTCTGAATCAACTCACAAAATGCAGACGTGATTTGATGCTTTACCACTTAAGTATAATAAGAGTAAAATAACAAAAATAAAATAAAGAGCTCCACAAAATTTCTGAACATTCAAACAAACTTTCCTTGGACAAGTACACACTACAAAAAGGAACAAGAATCAACAACGGACCAATTTCGTCGCTAATCAGCAAAAATAATCCCTGTTAGCGACAGATTGTCAAGAAATATAGCTATGAAGCCAAATTAAAAACTACAAATTACAACTTTAGGGGTCTTGTTGTGAAGCTACTAAATTTCAATTCAATGACTTACTACTAAGTTTATGTAACAAACAGTTCATCTAGAACTCAGCAGTTGCAACGATTCTGCATGACTAGAATTCTGAACCACATTGTTGCTCTACCTCGAGTTAAAAAAGTACAGCCAATCGAGTGTATTCTTGGACAAATTAAGTCATTGATGATCATGCAAAATGATTTATTTCACCTGCAATGAAAGAACCAATTCTTAAACTTCGCTGGCACTATGGTGACAGGAGTAACATTTACAACATCAGAATTTTTTTGTTGTTCTTATACTCTAATTATTGGGCATAATATAATTCACCATTCATTATTACAACTCCTAAGTAAACAAACTTGGAAGTAGCTTCCTTTTTATCTTAGTGTAAACAGAAAACATTTTGGAATTTCAAGGCCATTCCTAAAGAAATAAGCAAAACATTAGGTTGCATTTGCACAGGAGCATACCTGTGGGTTGTGGCCAACTGGAAATGACACTCAAGGTCTAAGGATTGCTGCTTGGTCATCCTAGCTACTTACTGACAGAAAGTTTGAAGTCATTATTTTGCATTTCTTCGACTTGAATTTCCTCGACATCCCTAGCTGATTCGGCCACAGATTCGCTACACCACTTCACCTCAATGTATTTTAGGCTACAGATGTCACCGAATTCAGGAGGGATTTTCTCAAGGTGAGGACATCCATGCAGAAACAATTGCTCAAGGGTAGAGAAAGCATCCTCTGAGACATTCCACCTCTCAAATAACATATATTCTAGCTTCAACACTTTTAGTTGGGAGAAATGTTCATCTATTATTTCCCATTCTTCTCCACAAAAAGCATCAGATTGCAGTTTGAGTACTTCAAGTTTAGGAAGTGTTGAAATAGTTGAAATTTCACTCCAGGGCAGCATAAAACCAGAAACTGTTAGCTTCTTAAGATATGATGGGAAATTGAATTCACAAGGTGATTTCTCTGGGCAACGCAAACTAAACACCTTGAGTGATTCAAGCTTGGTTAAGTTCTGCAATTTGGGGAACTGATTGCAGTACTTATTTTGTTCCTCAGAAAAACCCCATGATCCTGAAAACATGCATCTCAGTTTACGAATATTTGGAGTCTTTCTCAGTACCCTCTCTGCATCTTCAGCAGATGAAAAGGAAGGTGTGGAAAAAGTCTCCAAATTTTCTAGTTGTGAGGGATACTCAAGGAATTTTTCTAAGTTGTGCAAATCAAAAGAGGCACGGTTCTTTATATGTAGATGTCTCAGCTTAACTATCTTACACAGTGAGTGTGGCAATGATAGTTCACTTTTTAGCCCTTTAACCAGTAATGTTTCAAGGTTCCGGAGATTGGCTATGGAAGATGGGATAGATCTTTCAGCAGTTCTAAGCGCAAGGTACCTCAAATGACGTAGTTTAGTTGGGAAAGAATCGATGGTGACAAACTCCAGGTCTAACACTCTGAGACACTTAAAGCTGTGAAAAGCAAATGAGACCTGGCTGTTGATTGAGGTTGCAACATCATTACCAACTTTCCTTAACAATATGGAATGGACATTGGAGCAAGATGGACTCCTCTCCACAAGATTATGTTGTTTCGAGTAAATGGATATACGACGTTGTATGAGCATCTGAGACAACATCTCGACAGATCCTGCATCTTGGTCTCTGTATAGTAAGAAATAGAGTCAAAACGAGCACTAAGTTTAATTGATTTGACGAGAAAAAGTAGAAAAAAATACAGTACCTGTATATCCATAATAGAAAGTTCTCCTCCTTGGCTTTGTCCTTGCAAAAGTCAAGCAACAAGTCATGGATACGACATGCTTTTACTTTGCCAAGAGAGCTCCTCTTGGTAGGGATCACCATGTTTCTACTGATAAGATCCTCTAAGTAATCTTCAGCTGTATTTGCCAAGCATCTTTCGTTTTGTTTTACTACCAAACCTTCTGCCTCCCATAACATCATTATTTTTAAGGTTGGAATCTCTTTGTCCTCCAAGAATGCTCCAAAATATAGAAAACAAGGCTTGAGATGATGGGGTAGATTCTTGTAACTGAATTCAATGATGTGCTTGGAGTTGGCATGAATATGTGGGCCCAAATTTTCAGCCACCTGTTCCCATTGCTCTTTCTTCATCATACTTGTAAGAACACCAGCTACCAAAACAATTGAAAGAGGTAGCCTTCCGCACTTTTCTGCTATTTCTTGTCCAACATCTATAAGATGCGGTGGACAACTTTGTTGGAGGAATACCTTATTTTGCAACAACATCCAACTTTCTTTACTAGTTAACAAGCGAAGATGATAGGGAGAACTAAAACATCTTGCATAATCAGCAACTTCAACTAGCCGAGTTGTTACAATAATTCTGCTTCCCTTGTTGTCATCCGGAAAACATGAATTTAAATCATCCCATGCTCTAGCATCCCAAACATCATCAATGAGGATAAGGTATCTCTTTTGTAATAAAAGTTTGCGCAACTTAACAGCTAATTCAGCTTCATGCACTTTAGTAAGATCAGTTGGATTATCATTAGCATCATCTAGAATAGCAACTAACAAATCTCGACGTTCATATACTTGAGAAACAGTACATTTTGCACGAACATCGAATCGAGAAACAACTAATTCATCAATGAACAGTCCGTTAGCAAGCGTTGTTTTACCTTGTCCCGCCATACCAACAATTGATATGACATCTCTCTCTGCCGTCCCTCTAACAAGTTGGTCTGTTAATGTTTGCATCACGTCTTCGAAACCAACCATGCCTTCAACTATGCCTGGAGTACCAGCGGGTTCTGATGATGTATGACCTTTGGAAGCATTGTTGCTTTCCGGCTGTGAGTCGTGCAGCTGGTTCTTCCCAAGTCTGTCAACCATATTATTCACCTCTTCAACGAATTCCAGAGCAATACCTTGATACCCATCTGTCAGTTGTTCCCATTCTTTCTTTGTCTTTTTGTCAAGAACACTGGCTAGCACAACAACCATAGCAGGTATGCCTTGGCAATATTTTACTAAATCTTGTCCGATATCTCTAAGATGCGGTGGGCAATTCTGGAGGAGGAACACCTTATTTTGTAACAGCATCCAGCTTTCTTTATCAGAAAACAAGCGAAGACAATGGGGAGAACTAACACATCTAGCATAATTAGCAACTTCATCTAGCCTAGTTGTTAGAATTATTCTGCTTCCGTTGTTGGCATCTGGAAAACATGGCTTCAGATCATCCCATGCTCTAGGTTCGCAAACATCATCAATGAGGATAAGGTATCTCTTTGACAGTAAAATTTCTCGCAACTTATCAGCTAATTTTTCTACAGGGACTTCACAAAAATCAGTTGGCTTATCAACTGCATCACTCAGAATATCAGCTAACAAGTCTCTAAGTTTATATGTTGTAGAAACAAAACATTTTGCACGAACCTCGAATAGAGAGACAACTAATTCATCTGTGAATAGTCTTTTAGCAACTATTGTTTTACCTTGCCCAGAAAAGCCAACAATAGAAATAACATCAAGCTGTGCTGGTGATCTTCTAACAAGTTGGTTTCTCAACATTTGCACCACGTCCTCAAATCCCACCATTTCTTGAGTTGTGCTTGAGGTACTTGCCAGTAACGATGATGTGGGAACATATGAAGCATTGTTGACATTGCCTGTTTGAGCACCGCATATCGTATCCTCCTTAATTCTTTTAACCTCTGCGCTAACAGACTCAATCTCCTCCATGAGGTCCAATATCCATGGTTTAAGACACCAGGTGGGGACATCTTTAGTCATACAACAATCAACTATGTATTCTATTTCATATGACTTACCAATCACTAGTGCTGCAAGATGTTTTAGTCTATCATGCTCATCAGTGCATTGTTCTGCTGCAACATACATTAGGAAAGGATGCAAAAACACAAGTTCCTTTAGCACTGTTTCAAGATGATTCTTGACAGAAGGAAGTGAATAGGCAGAATGACTAAGTAGGAACTCCTTCATGTTGTCCAAAAGGAAATCAACAAAGCCTAGTCCATCAATCCTAGGTGAATTGGATTGAAATGACCTGCGAATGATTCTGTAAGTGAAAGAACTGATACGCCGAATCAAGCCTGGCAAATCAAAATTATTCAGTTCCAATACTGCGACCTCTTCTTTATCATACAAGGACAAAATGGAAATGGCTGCAAAGACCATCCACCTACGTATCTCTTGAAGCTCAATTTCAAAGCCATGCGAAGATAGATGAGGAAGAATCTTCCCCAAGAAGTAGAGCATCTCGTATAGGGTTGCCAATTGGTTTTCATCCTCCAAATGAACTTTGAAGCCGTCACAATAAGAGGATCGTAACATCAACAATTTGCATCTGAGAAAAACAGTCAACATGTTATCCATGTGACCTTGGTGATTATGACGCCAGTTAAAACTTGAGTCCGACACGAAAGATTTGAGGAGTTTAACATACATGAGGCGGACGCCTGGCTGAATGGGCAAAATCTTGTCCAACAACAGATCAGTAAGAAATGAATTGATTTGACTAATTTCCCACTCTTGATCATCTTTATGGTCAGGTAAGTGCATGAAGATAATCATAGCTGTATGGCCAGTGACAGCTATAGCATGAGCGAAGAAAGTATCAGGGCTAGGGAGGTTTATTCTATACCAAAGTGCTTTACTAAAAACTCGCAATGAATGCAACCCGCGCAGGATTTGTTTCCAGATTTCTGGTTCAATCGATAAAGAAGAAGCCAAGGAACTGCTGCTCATCACATTACCAAGATTCTCCTGAACATTGTCCACGAAATTTTCTATGTATTTCGGGAGAGAAACCTTAACTGGAATATTTACCAACTTTGGGTAAGAGTATCGAGCTCTGATTGCCGACTTACACATTTGAATCACTTCTTGCATCTTATGCACCATATCTGTCGACGAGTATTCGCTGTAATACGTCTCTGCTGCATATTCAACAACAAATTCGATCTCTTCGGCAGTACTCTGCAAGTTGCTGTCATCGGTAAGTTCCTGCAATCTAAGAAAGATGTCCAGAAAATTAAACTCCGTTATCAGAATATTGATTTGATCCTTCACATTATCTGCCAAGGAAGATTCACACTTATTATACATACGCTTCAGATATTCAGTAGCTTCTTTGCAAGCCATTATTACGGTCATACAAGATTAAATTGTGAAGAGAGGAAATTGAGAAAGGAGGAGAGAATAGAACTAACAACAACAACTACTACACTGAGATCAAAGAAGGGTGAAAAAGGAAGGCATTAGCAACAAGCATAAACGACAGCCAGATAATAATCTACAAAAATCTAAGAATATAATAATCGAGGCTAAAGAAATAACACGTAGTAATAGAAATTTAAGAATGCGAAAATACAAGAATAATACTAATACTCCGGAAATGGAAAAGAAATACGTCTGACTAACTACTAACTTTCTACCCTAATTATTGACCTTCACATCCTCCTCTCTAGGATCATGTCTCGGTGAGCTGAAGTGGTATCATGTCCTGCCTAATCAACTCACCCCAATACTTCTTAGGTTTACCTCTATCCCTTCTCAAGCCCACTAAGACCAAACCACTGGAGCCTCCTTACATGCCCATCTCCTCTTTACATGCATGAACATCTTAATTTTACTTCCCGCATCTTATTCTCCACGAAGGCCATTCCCACCTTGGCTCGAATATATTCATACTTCCTCCTTTCATGTTTTTTGCTTCTCGAGTGTCAATTTTAACTAATTTTCAGAACTAAATTAAATTAGATTAATTTAATATTAAAATTTAGATGTCCGAAAACTATAAGAAAAATAATACAAATTGCAATTCTTTTCATATTGATATAATGAAAACATTCATCTTAAAATGTTGACCAAAATTCATATAGTTTGACTTTCGAAAAACAAAATGTGACAAATAAATGTGAACGGAGGGAATATATAATTCTAGAAAATGACAAAAATAATTTCTTATCTTTGATAGTAGGTTAAAATTAGTCCCTTCAGTATTACCTGAGAAATTTTTCTCCTTTAAGTTTGCCAAAATTGAATATTTTTTTGTTTCCATCACGTCAGACACTTATCAAACTCGAATTATTAAATTTAATCTGAACGGTGAAAAAGATATTAACCAAAAACACCAGAACCTTCCATCGAAATCTCAAAAACTCCATCATAAAAACTTGCATCAAACACAAAAAAAAATAATCAAAAATTACCCCTCAAAAAGTTACACCAGACTTTAGAAATAGACCAAAAATAACATAAACTGCAAAAAAGTATAACTCCAAATATGAGTTTCTATCAAATATTTTCTATTTTCATAATTACATTTAAATTTAACAATTAAAAAAATATCTGATGGAATAAACTTAAAGGCCTAAAATAGCTCAGGTGATACTTGAAGGATTATTTTGAACCTACTAACAATGTTAGGGGACCATCTTCGTCTCGTATCTTATTTTAACCGACTTTTCAGTTTTTGTAACATTTGTAGTAAAATACAAAATGGAAAGGACCATTTTGCTCCTGAACTGTTGAGAACGGAAAATAAAATTGTCACATTTGAAATAGTTAAAGGGCAGAGTTGGTCATTTTTAATCCAAATTGGAGTAACCATTAGTCTAGATGGTATTTTTATTTTTGAGCTACTTTATAACAGTAAGGACATTTTTATGCAAAACATAATACGAAGAGCAAAGTTATCCCATTTCAAATAATTTATAAACAAAATTGATATTTTCCCTTTATTTAATATAAAAGAACCATTTCTAGATTTAACTTTGAATCTCGTAAGACTCTTATTACATAGTATTATCTTTCTGATAAGAGGGTTATTTTATACTACTAATATAAAATTCAATTTGCCAAGTTTGAACGGTCTTGGCTGTTTAGTAATTAAAAAACCACTAGTGTACACCAATGTGCATTAATCTAAAGAACGAATCTTTTGAAAAATGAAAAATAGGTAAAAATGCGTACGAATGCTTATTAAAATATCTAAAACATTGTTTTAATAAATCAACCATTGGAATCCATGTGATTACACATGAACAAATCAAGAGCAATTGATATGACGTTTTTACATTAGAGAGGGTCAGTTGGAAATGTTTGATCTTTCACAATAATGCGAGGCTTAAATCTGTCTTTACTATGTGATTAAGAGTCTCACATCGGATATGGAATGAGAACATGGATTCCTTATATGGATTTGGACAATCTTCACCCTACAAGCTAGTTTTTGGAGTTGAATTAGGCCAAGATCCATTCTTTACGGGATACACAAATCTTTCTATTCTCATGGACATGGAATTAGCAATTAGTATGGATATTCTAGTGTGCAAAAGGTAAATCCCAGGAAGCTAGAATCATGCGAATGTTTTATGCTGAAGTCATCCACTCCATATGGATTGAAAGAAACAAATGTTTGCAATGTAAGAGCTGGTCCAACCACAGCCAAATTGCTTCAGAGATATCAGTTTTAATTTGTACTGCTCTTTCATGTAAATAGGCTAGTAGTAGATGGTGTGATTTCCTTTTCTTTGAGATATCTGGCTGTGATAGCTAAGTTATGGATATGTAATGTTTGCACTTGGTGATTAATAAAAAGTGTTAGTTAACAAAAAAAAAAGATATGACGTTTCTACATTATTACTAATATTATTATTATTATTTAATGCCACTAAGTACTACTTAGTGGTTGATATTTTATTAAGATAATAAATATAAGTATACAGATGTCTAGAAAAAAAGGCAATTAGGCAAAGACAAGAAGCAAGTATTGATATGACGTTTTTTATTATTATTATTATTATTATTAATGTCACTAAGTATTTCCTCCGTCCCGATTTAAGTTTCTTACTTTTTTTTTGTCTGTCTCAAAAAGAGTATTTCTTTCTATATTTAATAAATTTTTTTAATTTCAAGGCAAATTTAAGACCACAAGATTTAAAAAATCTCACACATCTTTAATTTAAAATTACAAGATTCAAATTTTTTTATTTATTTCTTAAATTTCATGTTTCGTCAAACTAAGACACTTAAATTGGGACAGAAGAAGTAGTACTTAGTGGTTGATATTTTATTAAGATAATAAATATAAGTATATAGAAGTCTAGAAAAAAAATCAACTAGACAAAAGCAAGAAGCAAGTATCGATATGACGTTTATACATTATTATTATTATTATTATTTTAAATGCCACTAAGTAGTACTTAGTGGTTGGGTATTTTATTAAGATAATAAATATAAGTATACAGAAGTCTAGAAAAACAACGTCAACTAGGCAAAAGCAATAAGCAAGTATTGATATGACGTTTCTACATTATTAATAATAATATTATTTTAAATGCCTCTAATTAGTACTTAGTGGTTGCTATTTTATTAAGATAATAAATATAAGTATACAGAAGTCTAGAAAAAAAATCAACTAGGGGCAAAAGCAGGAAGCGAAAAAGCTAAAAAAAAAACAGAAAGATGCCTAATTATACATTATTTATGTTATCTTATGTTGCCGGAACACGACTGTCGAGAACAGATTTGTCACGACGCGCATCTGGGCTCTATCTCTCCTGTCTCCCATCAAGCATCCGGATTCTATCTCTCTGGTCTTCATTCTTGTTGCTAATTTATCTTTGCTTGGCTGTTGAATTGGTTTCGTAATATATTGATTCCTGCCCTTAGTATATTACGTTCTTACATTTACTCTTCTTGCCTTTAGTTATAGCATTCTTGGCGTTTCTGTTTTAGGTGTAAACCTTTAATTAGCCCATTAGTTTATATCCACTTTAGTGTCTTTGGTGACTGATGGTAGACTAGGGTCATGTTCTCGGTTGGGGACGGGGGCGAGGGCCAGGGAGTAAGTGGGGGTAAGGGAGATGCTAGGCTGAGAATAAGATCTTGGAACATTAGGACTTTAACGAGGAAGTCCATAGAGCTAGTTAAGATTCTTAAGAAGATGAGGATTAATATAGCATGTGTCCAGGAGACCAAATGGGTAGGACCTAAGGCTACGGATGTGGACGGTTCTAAGTTATGGTTCTCGGGTAGCTCGAGGTATAGGAATAGGGTAGGCATTTTGGTACACAACGAGCTAAGGGATCAGGTGTTAGAGGTTAGGAGGGTCAATGCCAGGATGATGGCGATTAAGTTGGTAATTGGAGGGTCCACTATGAACATTATGGGCTTGGACGAGGAGGAGAAGAGGTGCTTTTGGAAGGATTTGGACGAGGTGGTAGGAGGTATACCACCCACTGAGAAGTTATTTGTAGGTGGGGATTTCAATGGACATATTGGGTCATTCCTCGGGGCTATGACGACGTGCATGGAGGCTTTGGCCTCGGGGACATGAACGGGGGAGGCGTCTCACTCTTGGAGTTCGCTAAAGCTTTTGGGATGGTGATATCCAATTCGAGGTTCATGAAGAAGGAGGAGCACTTGGTGACTTTTCGTAGCTCTTTGGCTAAGACTCAGATAGATTTTTTGCTCCTTAGGGAGGTTGACAACGATCTTTGTAAATACTACAAGGTTATTCCGAGTGAGTATCTTACAACCCAATATAAGCTTTTAGTGATGGATTTAGATATCAAGATGGAGAAGAAGGGGAGGGTTGTGGATGATAGGTTAAGAATCAAATAGGGGAGTTTGATCATGGCTAGTGCAAAGGAGCTGTGGAAGAGGTTGATGGCCAAGGGGGCTTGGGAAGTAGTTGGGATGCGATCGGTATGTGTGATAGGACGGCCAGTTGCATTCGGGAGGTTGCTAGAGAAGTGCTAGGGGTCTCGTGGGGTAGCCGTGGTGGGCATCGAGGGGACTGGTGGTGGAATGGTAAAGTTCAAGAGAATGTGGAAGCAAAGAACGCGGCGTATGCGAAATAGGTAGAAATCAAGGATGGGTGGAGAAGTGGACGAATAGGAATTTGTATAAGATGGCGAGGAATGAGGCAAATCTATCAATTATGGCGGCGAAAACGACGGCTTTTGAACGCATGTATGTGGAATTAGAGGAAAAATGCGGGGATAAGAAGTTGTATAGACTATCCAAGGTGAGGGAGAGGAGGGCCCGTGACTTGGATCACGTTAGGTGCATCAATGACGAAGACGGCAAAGTACTGGTGGAGGATGCGCATATTAGGCGAAGGTGGCAATCTTACTTCCATAAACTCTTGAACGAAAAAGGAGATAAAGACATTGTGATAGGAGATCTAGAGCAATCCGGAAGGTATCGGGATTTTGGATATTGTAGAAGCATTAAGGTTGAGGAGGTTAATAGTGATGTTCGCAGGATGGGAAGGGGACGAGCGATCGGGCCTGATGAGACCCCCAGTTGAATTTTGGAAAAGCGCAGGCAGGACAGGTTTGGAGTGGCTGATTGAGTTGTTTAATGTCATTTTTAAGACAGCGAGAATGCCTGAAGAATGGAGGTGGAGTATAATGATTTCTTTGTACAAGAACAAAGGTGACATCCAGAGATGCAATAACTATAGGGGTATCAAGTTGCTAAGCCAAACTATGAAAGTTTGGGAAAGGGTCGTAGAGATGAGAGTGAGAAGAGGCGTGTCTATTTCCGAGAACCAGTTTGAATTCATGTCGGGGCGTTCGACTACAGAAGTCATTCATCTTATTGTGAGGTTGGTGGAGCAGTATATGGAGAGAAAGAAAGTCTTACATATGGTTTTCATCGAACTCGAGAAGGCATACGACAAAGTCCATAGGGAGGTTCTATGGAGATGTTTGGAGGTTAGAGGTGTCCCTGTGGCGTACACTAAGGCGATCAAGGATATGCATGATGGAGCCAAGACCAGGGTATGGACAGTAGGAGGAAACTCGGAGCACTTTTCAGTGATGATGGGGATGCACTAGGGATAAGCTCTTAGCCCATTCTTATTTGCCTTGGTGATGGATGGACTAACGCGACAAATCTAATGGGAGGTGTCGTGGTATATGTTATTCGCAAATGACATAGTCCTGATTGATGAGACTTATAGTGGAGCGAACGCTAAGCTGGAGGTTTAGAGACAGACTCTGGAGTCTAAAGGGTTTAGGCTGAGCAAGACCAAGACATAATACTTGGAGTGCAAGTTCAGTAACGGGAGCGACCATAAAATAGGTGTGGATGTGAGGTTTGGTACTCAGGTCATTCCAATAAAAGGAAGCTTCAAGTACCTCGAGTCGATTATCCAAGAGAATGGAGAGATTGATGATGATGTCACACATCGTATTGGGCAGGGTGGATGAAATGGAGACTCGCATTTGGAGTCTTATGCGACAAAAAAGTGACACCAAAACTTAAAGGCAGGTTTTATAGGGTGGTGATTAGACCTAATATGTTGTATGGGGCAGAGTGTTGGTCAGTCAAGACTTCGCATATTCAAAAGATGAAAGTTGTGGAGATGATGATGTTGAGATGGATGTGCGGGCATACAAGGAGGGATATGATTAGAACTGATGACATCCGGGACAGAGTGATAGTGGCCTCGGTGGAGGATAAGATGCGGGAATCAAGGTTGAGATGGTTTGGGCATGTGCAGATGAGAGACACAAATGCCCCAATGTAGAGGTGTGAGAGGTTGGCTATGGACGGGTTCATGAGAGGTAGAGGTAGACTGAAGAAGTATTGGGGAGAGGTGATTAGACGGGATATGACACAGGTGCAACTTACTGAGGACATGACCTTAGATAGGGGGTTGTGGAGCACACGAATTAGGGTAGAAGGGTAGTAAGTAGTTGAGCGTAGTCCTACTTACGCTTACAAACTGGTAGTTGAAGTGTTATTATTATAGGTCTACTTAGCCTATCATATTAGTAGGCGCGATATTATTTTATAGTCCATGTCGTTTGATTTCTGTTGCTATGTGTTCCTTAGTGTACTTTGTTTATCTTATTTACATGCGTTAGTTACTGCTTATATTTCCAGAATGCGCTATCATGGCTTGTTCGCTTTTGTTACCATAATTTTCATATTGCTTTAAATTTCTTGTCAGTGTCTAACCGTTTCTCTTGCTTTGCTTGTGTTTATGCTTTTTCTTGAGCCGATGGTCTTTCGAAAACAGTCGCTCTACCTACCAAGGTAGAGGTAAAGTCTGCGTACACTTTACCTTCCCAGACCCCACGTTGTGCAATTTTCACTGGGTATGTTGTTGTTGTTGTATGTTGAGTTCAAAAACAATTATGTTCATATAAATGTACGATTATTGTTATTTTAGTTGGGTCGTGAAATCATCGCTAATACTGCTTAATTAGGTTCCATTCTTCTCTAGTAAACTAATAATCGATATGGTATATTTTCGCAATATCTAATTGCTTAAATTAATAAAAAAAAAATAGCCCATTTTTAAGCAACAAATAGTCTAGCATGCTAGGTCCAGTTAAGACACATGTGTTCAAAGCTAGTAATCCAAAAATTTGAATTAATCTGAAAAAATGTAAAATGCATAAATTGAAAATATCTTAGGCCATAACATTTAATGTGTGTCCTTAAGGAATTTAATCCCCTCATTGTACCGAGGTTATGGATTACTTCCTCCACAGATAAAACGGATATACTTGTTGATGGCATAGCGGTACCTTAAATCCCACCAATTTTCGTCAAAAGCAAATTCGACAACAAATCACACAAAGACTCGTTTGTGAGATAGCCTCATTTCCTACACTGAATTTAGGTAGGAAACTCCCACACCTGATAGTTCAGAGTTAAGGGTAAAAAATACACCTCACTTATCACTTAGTTATAAAATGCCAATTTAAATTAACGTTAAGGGTAAAAACACACTTCACCTATCACTTTTTTTTGAAGTAGAAAAAGTGAACAATTGATAGTTGAGGTGTGTTCTGATAACTAGTTGGTGATAGTTTAGATAGGAAACGCTCACAATTAATAGCTTAGGTAGGAAACTAAAAATATGTGATATTTTTTACCCTTTAACTCTAATTTAATTGACATTTTATAACCAAATACTATCATCCGTTAAAATAGCTTCAGTATTTCATTCTCTCTCTTCTAAAGTTTGTATCAGGTTACTTTCTCCAGATATTGTTAGACAACACAACACGTGAAAAATGTAAATACTTTATTATTGTAAAAATAATTACACCAAGACTTGAACACTATAACTTGACCACCATATACACCAAGTTCTTACTCTTTTATTTTTACCAACACTTGACACTCACACTTAAGCTTACTTAAGTAATTACACACACTTTAGACTTACTTGGACACTTTTTGGATGCACACTTAGGACTTACTTTCTTAAGGATCCAAGGTCCATATATATACATGATCAATGTCGGTTCATCAATCGACTTTACATTGCTAGAAGATTCTAGCTATAACATCATAATGGGCTTGGTCCAACATGGTAAACAACTAGGACATTGACTCTGGAATTTTCTAGCAATTATTTTCCTATGTATTTCTTGAATCTTTACCACATTTTTAGATAATTATATAACTTAATCTAGAATGTTCTACTAATAAGAGAGACGTGGTGATTTTAACACTCCCCCTCAACACCGACTCTTCATACTGAGTTGTTCTCTGAGTTTTTGAAATCTTAAAGTGTTAAGTGCTTTTGTGAACAAGTCTGCTATCTGATCTTCACTCTTCACTTGGTGCATCTCTAACTCTTCTTGTAGTACTTTTTCTCTAAGAAAATGGTAATGCACCTCCACATGCTTTGTTCGAGCATGAAACACTGGATTTTCTGCTAATCAAATAGCAGACTGGTTATCACAATAGAGTCGCACCGCATAATCTGTAAGTTGGTGTAGGTCCTTTATCAATTGCATTAACCATGTACTCTCTTAAGCTACCATTGTCGCTGCTCTATACTCTGCTTCTGTGGTTGACAAGGACACTGTTGGTTGCCTTTTGCTACACCAATATACTACTTCAGATCCAAGCATGAATACATATCCAATTATTGATCGACGAGTATCGTGATCTCCAGCATAATCAACATCGCAGTATCCAACTATCTTTACCTCATCGCCTTTTTTATAAAAGAGACCTAGTTAATGGTATCTTTGATGTACCTCAACATTCGTCGCACTGATTCCAAATGAGGCTTCTTTGGTTGTTTTATATATCAGCTTACTACCCCTACTGCATATGAGATATCTGGTCGAGTCCATGTAGGGTAGATTAGACTACCTACCAGTTGTCGATACATTGCTTCGTCTTGCAAGTTATTCCCTTTATGAGCGCATAACTTGGCATTAGCTTTCATAGGTGTTGAGATGGACTTGCACTCGAGCATTCCAAACTTTTGTAGCAAGTATTTCGCATACTTTTGTTGGCAGAGAAATAGACCTTCCTCAGTTCGATCAACTTCTAATCCAAGAAAGTGTTTTAATTCTCCAAGCTCCTTCATTTGAAAGTGAACTGGCATATTCTCCTTTGTTTGACATATTTCTGCTTTATCATCGCCAGTGATAATAAGATCGTCGACATATACTAGAACAATTGCGATCTTTGCTTCCTTCACTTTGATGAATAAGCTTGAATCTGCATGTGCCATGTCATACCCGTTCTCCACTAAGAACTCAATAATCTTGCCATACCATGCTCTCGAAGCCTGCTTCAATCCATAGAGCGCCTTCTTCAGTTTGCAAACATAATCATAATGCTCTTTATCCTCAAATCATCTTGGTTGGATCATGTATATTTCTCTATCCAACTCTCCATGTAAAAAGATATTTTTCACGTCCATTTGCCACAGTCTCCAATCTTTACTTGTTGCAAGTGCTAGTAGGACTCTTACTGTTGTAATCTTAGCAATTGGGCTAAACGTCTCATCATAATCTAGCCCATACTGTTGAGAAAATCCTCGAGCTACTAACCGAACCTTGTATCTCTCAATTGATCCATCAGGATGAGTTTACCTTGTAAACCCATTTGCAGAAAATGGGTTTTACTTCCTTTGGCTTTGGTATTAGCTCTCATGTTTGATTCTTCTCTAGAGCACTTATCTCCTCTTTCATAGCTTCAAACCATTTGATGTTCTGGGACGCCTCTTCATATGTCTCTGGTTCTCTAAACTTTTTTTCTTCAGCTACAATAGCATTGGCGTACTTGGGATTTGGATTTCGAACTCTTGTCAATCTCTTAGGTTGTGGGCTTACTCCTTCTGGTTGATGGTCTTTTACTCTTTGATGCATGTCTGTTTGCCATGGATTATGTGTTGCCTCGTCCTCGGTATTTTCTTCTTCACTTTGATCTTCATGTTCCTTTTCTGGACTTGGATGTACTTCAACAATTTGCTCCCCCATATTCTTTTGCAAATTGTCTTCTATTTCCTTGGAATCTGGTAACTCTTTCTTTTGAGGTGACCACCATGATGCTGCCTCATCGAATACCATATTTCTTTATGTATAACACTTTTCAGTTGTTGGGCCGCAACATTTTCACCCTTTCTTTTGGCTGTCGTATCCCACAAAGATACACTGTATCGTCTTTTTATCAAATTTGCTACATAGATGACTTGGCACAAAAACGTAGCACACACAACCAAATACTCGAAAGTGACTTACTGTAGGTTTACTACCCCATAATTTTTCAAAGGGTGAAACGAACCCTAATTTCGCTTGAGGAAGTCTATTTATGACATGAGTTGTTGTTTTCATACCTTTTGCCCAAAATATTCCTGGAACATTCTTCGAATATAGCATGCTTCGACATATCTCTGCAAGATGCCAATTCTTCCTCTCAGCTACTCCATTCTGTTGTGGCGTATTTGCATATGTGAATTGATGATGTATGCGGCATTCGCGTAGGTACTGATAGAACTCATCTGATGTATATTCACCACCATTGTCTGTTCGGAGGCATTGGATTTTCTTGCCGAGTTCTCCTTCCACTATTTTCTTGAGCTCTTTAAATTTTGAAAAAGTTCCAGATTTTTCTTTGAGAAAGAAAACTCATACGTACCGTGAGAAGTCGTCAATGAATGTAACCATGTATTGCATGCCTCTAATTGATGATTGCTTGACTCGCCCGAATACGTCAGAATGGATCAACTACAATGGTGCTTTGGCTTTGAACTTTGAGTCTTCAAATGGTCTTTGTTCTAACCTCGAGTTGAGGAAGACCCTTCAACATAGATTTCTTCATCATCACCTTGAGTTTTTGATAGCTTACCTGTCCAAGTCTTGCATGCCACAAATCAGTTGTTTCGTTCTTTCGAGCCTTGTTTACATAAGCTGACTCTGCTGACATTACATAGACATACTCTAAGCGTCGTCCTCTCATCATCGGTGTTCCAGAGATTTCAAGATCTTGACATCTTGAGGTCTGAATACGACATGGTGGCCTGATGCTATAAGTTGCGCTACTGATAGTAAGTTTTTCTTCATCCTAGGTACATGGTAGACATCCTGGAGTGAAACCTCTTTCGGACTGAATCTCGGCATGATTGTTATTTTTCCGACGTGAGCGATTGGTAGTCTTGAGTTGTTGGTTATCACCACCACACGACCACGTTTGTACTCGGTCATGTTCTGTAGCTTCTCTTTATCTCTTGGCATATGATTTGAGCAGCCAGAGTCGACTATCCAATCATTATTGTAGTAGATCGTTCCAGAAACGGTAACTGCCAGAGCTAATTCTTCTTCCTCCATGGCGAAAGATGCTCCAGCGTCGCACTCTTCATCGCTTGTCTTTCCTGCATTTGACGTGGCTACATTATTTTCTGCAGTGTTCTTCTTGAACCAACAACTTTTAGCCATGTGACTTATAGCATTTTCCATCAAACTTATTATTATTCTTTGACTGGCCACCCCGGTTGTCTTTCTTTTGAGCTCCCCCTGTTTGGGAGCTTCCATGATGATTATCCTTGTCATCATGTTTTCTAGAATTTCTACTAGCATTTGATCGGGATCGACCTTTCTTATCACCGCTATAGAGTGCTTCTTCATCACTCTTTAATGAGACTCCAGATATTTGCTTAGCCAACGCTTCTTGGTCAGCTAGCAAGTTTTCTAATTCAACAAGAGAAGGTTGGCTTGGCCAACCTTGTATTGCAGCAATAAAATTTATAAATTCTGACCTTAATCCATGATTAATAATTCTTCTAATTCTAGCATCTGATATGCCAGCAGCAGAGTCTAATGCGGAAATTTTGCGACAAAGATATTTTACCTTGGTAAAGTATTGGTTGATCGTCACGTCGCGTTGTCTGATATAGAGAAGCTCGTTCTCCAGAAGCTGCATTCTCGTATCATTCTTCTTGGTGAACAATGTTGCGAAAGTATCACATGCTTCATTCGGAGTCTTCGCCGGCCTGATGTGCTCCAACATTTCATCTTCAATTGTGGTCCGAATTGCAAACATGACTTTGCCAGCTCTAATATTCTATTTCTTCATAGCGGCTACGTCTTCTAGTTGTGTGACCTCATTGCCACCAACGATCTCCCATAAGTCTTGGCCTTGGAGATATGACTTCATATGCATCGATCACGTGCTGTAATTCTGATTGTTAAATTTCTTGATTCCATCGACCACTTGAAGGTCACCCATCGTGTCTTGGCTAAAATTTTATTTTTACCAAGAAATCTTGATTTCGACAACAAGCTCTGTAGTACTAAACCACACATGAACACTTTGAGAAACTCAACAAACGACTCTTTAGTATGAACCGATATCTGGCTCTGGTACCAATTGTTAGACAACACAACGCGTGAAAAACGTAATTACTTTATTATTGTAAAAGTAATTACACCAAGACTTGAACACTATAACTTGACCACAATATACACCAAGTTCTACTCTTTTATTTTTACCAACACTTGCCACTTACATTTAAGCTTACTTAAGTATTTACATACACTTTAGACTCATTTTGACACTTTTTGGATGCACACTTAGGACTTACTTCTTTAAGGACCTAAGGTCCCTATATATACATGATCAATGTCGGTTCATCAACCGACTTTACATTGCTAGAAGATTCTAGCTATAACATCATAATGAGCTTGGCCCAACATGGTAAACAACTAGGACATTGACTCTAGAATTTTCTAGCAATTATTTTTCTATGTATTTCTTGAATCTTTACCATATTTTTAGATAATTATATAACTTAATCTAGAATGTTTTACTAATGAGAGAGACAGTGGTGATTTTAACAGATATATATAAGCTTTTCCTCAAATTTCGTTATCATTATATTCGAATTTTTAGATTGAAGATTATGATCCTGATTTTCCACATATTTTCCTTCTTTTACCATATAATGAATGTCTACTAGATTAAGTTAACTCATAAAAGAATATTTCCTCTGTTTCAATTTATGTGGCATCATTTTCTTTTTGATCTGTCCCAAAAGAATGTCACATTTTTATATTTGAAAACAATTTAACTTTATAAGATGATTTACAGTCACACATTTATATAAGACTTGTTTTGGATTACATATTTCAAAAATCTTTCTTTCTTTATTTAACTCCGTGTCAAGTCAAACGGTGTCATATAAAGTGGAACGAAGGGAGTATCTTCTTAATTATGTGTCAAGAAGATTGACCTTGAGTCTAACTCAATCCAAAAGTTAGCTCATGATGTGAGAATTGTTGAAAACCATATAAAGAGTCCAACGGTGCATCTCACAAACAATGTAGGATTACTAATTGTTGAAGTGTGTGGTCGTCTCATTTAAAAGCTTAAATTGTTAGAGAGAGAGCACTTTTAATATGTAATTATATTCTCAACACGCCCCCTCACATGTTAGCTATTTTTTTTTCATGGTCCAAACACGTGGACATTCTTTTTTATAATGGGTGGAGGTGAGGCTCGATCCTAGGATCTCTGGTCTGCTCTGATACCATGTTGAAAAAAAGTTTAAGCTGTTAGAGAGAACACACTTTTAATATGTGATTATATTTTCAACACTAACAGCATCGACACGTCGACGCCTGCCAACTAGAACATGAACAAAATAGAATTGGAACACCTGTAGCTAACTCAACGCCAAGCAAGCTGAATTGTCAAAGACTATATAAAGAGTAAAATTGCCCATCCCACAAACGAGGTGGGACTACTAACACTATTTTTTCATTTTAATAACAGTGACAGATGGAGTATAAACAAATAGCACATTTTCATATAGTAGATAAGAAAGCAAATGAATCATACAAGAGAAATAAATACAGAGAGGGATTACAATCAATCTTCTTATCAAATGATCATATGGACTCAATTTTTCTTATCTTTTCCATTTGAGGAAGACTTGAACCATGGTATCCAGACAGAAGTATTCTTTTGGTAGAGCTTATATGCATCAGCTCTGTATTTTTCTCTAACCATTTTCTTTTCCACAAGCACAGTGACATATCCCAAGCAAATGCTATTTATAAATGCACCAATAAAGATCCAATTATGGCCTAAACACCAAGCAAATAAGGCCAATCCCCACCACCACAACTGTTCACCTAAATAATTTGGATGCCTTGAGTAACACCATAGGCCTTTTTCAAGAATTGGAACAATTGGCTGGTCAAGTTGTTTCAGTTTCTGATTTCTGCTAAAGAAATTGTGGAGCTGTGTATCGGCATAAAAGGCGATTATAACGCCAGAGAAGCAGATGAATATGGCGATGAAGTCCAAAAAACTCCATGGTTTATCCACTGAATGGACAACATACAGAGGCAAGCATATGCCCATCTGGAGAACCTGCAAGCGGTAGAGACAGAATTTTCACTAAGGGAATTCAAAGTATAAAGAAGTAAACACACGAAGAAGTCAACATCACAAAGCAGAAAGCAAGTAAACTTTGGATGATTAAAACCCAATTGGAATAGACAGCTACTAGAGCTTGGAGAAACGCTAAGAACTGTGGTGCTAAGTCAATATCTTATATGGTCGGTGTGGCATCAGACAATGCGTAGTGCACATAAACTCAATTAAAGACTGATACTGCAAAATGATCTATGCATTTTATGCACAACCTGTAAAGAATTAGAAATTTTCTAAACATGTTACGGAAATGGATATTAGGCCTAATTCAATCCTAAAGCTAGCAAAAGTGGGAATGACCTAAAGCCATATACAGGGACGGCTCAATAAGATCGGTAGCCTAAAACCAACTTTAACGTGAGGCCTTATTTTTCCTGTTCAATAGTTTTTAAAATAAAAGTTAACCTATAAATCTATTATAGGTAAAAATTAGGCCTCATTCTCCCTTAACCAGAGGAGTTGGGCTCGAGCCGTAGAATAAAAATAGTCTTGTTAGGGAGCGCTTCCCTCTTAATCGGTATTGTTGTCTCGAAATTAAATTAATTGAAAATGTTAATACCGATACCAAACACCGGATGGAAAAAAAAGGGGTCCCCCAAAATTTTGGGGCCTAAAGCCTCCGCTTTAGTGGCTTGGCCCTCTGGCCGGCCCTATCCATATATGGAGACAACAACTATACCATAAACCAGTGTGGGACCCTAAAAACTCCGCACTTCCCTCACTGAACATCTGAATCACGGACAACACAATATTGAGGTCCAACATTGGATAAATGAGAATAGGAAGTGGTCCGGTGCTGATACTATATTAGGAAAATGGACCTAATGGACTTTGAACTAACTCAAAATAAAAAACTAGCACATGAGATGAAGATTGTCCAAACCCATAGATTAAAACTGTAAACCATATAAGGAAATACCAACGCATACCTTCGACCAACATGGGAAACAAAATCTGGAAAATTGTACCCCCTAAGCTTCACTTTGCTCGTCATAGTTTGAGTCGGCTCGAAATTTAAGAAAGAATGGAAGATTTTTAAAATTTGTAGTCTAAAATATTCCATAACATTTGTGTGCCTATAAGATTTTGAAACTTGTAGTTTTAAACATGTCATAATATTTATGTGGCTATAAAAGTTTCTCATTAAGAAAATATAGAACATGTCGATTTTTAACGGACTAATAAAACATAGTGACAAACAAAGTGAAATGGAGGGAGTAACTTGACATAACTTATAACTATTTCAATTTAATCACTAGATTTTTCACAAGCCACATAACAAATGAACAGTCATATTTTCACAATGTCATCAAACAAAAACATAACAAATGAAAGAAAGAGTTACTCCAATTACCTGCTGAGAAAGATAAATAGCAAAGAAAGAGATACACCACCAGTTCTTTCCATACTGTTGGCTCATATCTATGTATCTCCAATCTTGCTTTACTCCCCACTGCCAATTTTCCCTTCTGAAATAGTTGTGAATCATCCTAATACTCCAAATCCATGTCAAAATTATCACAGCCCATGACCTCAACTGATTGTACTGTGCCATTGGATGATTGGCATAGAAATGTAGCTGCATTACTGGAATCACCATCCAGTACAAACCTATCATCTGTAAAAATATTTTTTTTTCATAAACAAAAACAGAAAAAAATAAGTCTGGTTAATCAACTTCGTCTCAATCCCAAGTCAGTTGGAAGTGACATGAATCTTCTATGTACATTTTTATTGTTAGGTGTGGAAATAAAGTCTCATCTTGGTAGTTAAAATGACCGAAAGTTACGTATAAGATGTATGAATATTCTTAATGGTACGAGGTCTTTTGAAAAAATTCGCCCCAATTTAGCCCAAAGGGACAATATTACATCATATTAAAGTTATTTGGACTAACTTAGTTCAACACTTGTGATTATACATAATACAATAATAATATACCCCATAAGTGGGGTCTGGAGAGGGTAGAGTGTGCATAGAGTCATTACCCTTAACTTGAGAGGTAGAGGGGTTGTTTCCGATAAACCCTCGACTCAATGAAAAACAATCAAACAAAGAAATTGTTAAGAATCTCACATCGGAAATGAAATGTAAACTTGAACTTCTTATATAGACTTGGACAATTCTCACCCTACAAGCTAGCTTTTAGGGTTGAATTAGGCCCAAAATCCATTATTTACATGGTATCAGAGTCATGCACATTCCAATTCTATGTTCACCGATGTTGGGTCCCCAAATTATGTCATCCACACTCCAGTTAACGGGTCTGGGCGTGCGGGGGAGTGTTAAGAGTCCCACATCGGAAATGGAATGAGAACATGAACTCCTTATATGGATTTGGATAATTCTCACCCTACAAGCTAGCTTTTGGGTTGAGTTAGACTCATGATTCATTCTTTACCGAAATAATAAAAAAGTAAAAAAAAACAGATAATAACAAAAATTAGTTTGAAAAAAAGGAATAATAGCACTGATTATACATAATAAGATATGTATTTAAGTTTGTACATGTAAATGTAAACAATTTTTACACTGTAAGATCATCTTTACTTATTGTAATGTCTTATTTTAATTAAGTCCCACATTTTAAGGAGGATTATAGTATAAAAATGATGACACTGATGACGCATATTACTTGAACTCATAATATATTTCCACATGTTGGTATACTAATTCTATAGGTTCATTGCATTTCGGGATAAAATTTACAAATAACCACTTTTTAGCTTGTGTAATCGAAAAATAGTCATTGTCATGAAGTATTAAATTCCACGCGGAAAACTCAAGAAAAATGTCATGAAGTTTCACTAATGGAATTTGAAAAACTTCATGACAATAATTATTTTTCAAAGACAGAGCCAAAAAGTGGCTTATAGACACTACTTCTAATGTATTTCACTCTTACCTAAGTGATTTTTGAACCTTTTGCAACAACATTTATACATGCCTTATACAACTTTCAATTAAGGAGAACAAAAACTTAACTCAATTCATCAAAGTAAAAAAAAAAAAAAAAAAGCTACTAGCATTGATAGATGATTACAATTTTAAAGTGAAATTGCATACCCAATGGAGGCTTGATTGAAGAAGAGCAATGAACCAGAAGAGGACATTGACATTAAGGAAAAACAGGATATTAACAAGTAAAATTGGATGGTCATTGCACCAGTTCCACAATGAGTTATTTTTATTGTGATAATGATGAAGGAAAGAGAGGTAGAAGAGAATACAAGGAAGAGGGGCTAAAAATGCAATCAAGGCATTCTTGAAATTGCTATGAGTAGCCATGTTAATTTCAGTCACTAACCAGTATCCTACGTTGCTTGTGAATTGTGATGGTCTAATTTATAAAGGATTCTACAAGCCACGGTCCAAACAAAAGAATTGAGTATGATTCTTTTTTATTTGTCTAGAAAAGAATAATAAGTTATTCGTTTCAATTTATGTGGCACCGTTTAAATGTGCACAAATTTTAAAAAAAATTGAAAAGTTTTGAAATTTATGATCTAAAACAAGCTTTGGACATTTATGGCTATAGATCATTTTATTAATGATAAAATTTTATAGTTGAAATTATTTCTAAATATAGAAATGTGACGTTCTTTTTAGATAAACTAAAAAGAAAAGTGTGTTACATAAATTCGAATAGGGAGAGTGCCTTTTTTGAATTTAGAAACTATTTAATATTAAACTTTCTATTTTTTCTTTAATAAAATAATTTAGAGTCACAAAAATTTCATGGCATGTTTAAGATCTAAAGTTTCACAAGTCTTTCTTTTTTTCTTAAACTTCATGTTTAATCAAACACATTTGCATAATATGAGACATGAGAAGTATAAGAGGCATGGTGAGATGATTAGGATCTTTTCAGCCCCGACTAGAGATCTCGAATTCTTATTCTGAGAGTGTAAAACATCTTAGTAAAGAGCAGGGTTCATCTAAAGCGATTTTGCTGAAAAGTTAGCTTATATATTAATATAAATGAGCAAGTTACACATTTGAGCAGTCGTCCAAAAATAATTACATTCGCTAATCAAATATGTAAAAAAATATATATTATTTTATGAAAAAGATATGATACTTAAAAAAATGAGTATGGACTATGGACTGGTCCAAGAAAGCAAAAAGGGCTACCTACATTGTCCAAAAGCGCTACTTTACATTGTCCATTGCACTATCTTTCTGATTTGAAAGCTATTATTACTTCCGCTATCATTCTTTGTTTCTATATTGTTTCCAACTAGCATGCGTTTTCATCTTTTCTTCAATAAATTTGGATGTATCAATTTGGAATTAAACATGATAAATTTGATTGCTATACTTTGGAGTTAGTTAAAAAACATTGATTTGATCGTATGGTTAAAAATAATATGAAGAGTTATATTAAAAACTACAAGTATGATTGAGTTGTTTGATGATGTCTATATCAGTATGTTGAGAACACTAAGTCGATTTGCTTGGTAGAGAAATTTCAGTAAGAGTCAAATTTTTAGTGTTGAGTCGTGACATATGTTGTTTGGATTCT
Source organism: Anisodus acutangulus (assembly GCA_029783415.1). Taxonomy (NCBI): domain Eukaryota; kingdom Viridiplantae; phylum Streptophyta; class Magnoliopsida; order Solanales; family Solanaceae; genus Anisodus; species Anisodus acutangulus. Next base: position 3,606,390 of record CM056489.1, on the reverse strand, counting down.
TTAAAATTGTTTCTCATCCGACATCCCCTCTCTAAGGAATGCTTATTCAAACCATTTGTGGGAATTTGCGAATTTTCTTCTTTATCTCTTTCTCCTTGCTGGAAGGCTGTTTATGAGCGGAAAGGAAGTAGAAGTAGAGGGTCCGAAGGAGAGAGGAGATCTCTGCTCTTATCGTTAATTAGGTATGCCTCCAGATCTGAATGTATACCCTAGGCCAAGGGGTGCGATCCCCCGAGCAGCTCTTCATACTATGGGGTTATATAATCTCCTTGACCTTTCGATTGAGGGTATTCAACAGTGGGCCTACCTTAAGGTAGGAGGTGATTGAAAAGGGGGAAGCCGGTCCCCTTACATAGCCATAATAGTCCATTTTTTTAAAGTAGCTGAACAATTGAATCGGCTGGTATAGAATCAGCTGCACATTAATCTTCCTCTATTCTATCAATGAAATTCTTTTTTATGTCCACATGTTTGCTTTAAAAAGGAAGTAAGGCCACCTCTGAAGTTTGAGAACCAGCTGGAACTTGGATTGCTGACTTATCTAATATCCTATCAAAGAAGATGAACTTGCGGGTAATATACTGTATGTAAGACTGACAGGCTTCGAATGGGGCTTTGAAGAAAGAGATAGAGGTTCTCAAGAGCGGATCTTCAAGAGCAAAGACCGGAGAACAGTAAGAGGTCTCAATTAGGCTTTTGACGGCGCGGAGAAAGATCTTATTTGAATTTAGGGGATTCCTCTATAAAGAATAAGGGAGAAGATCTACAACCTAGCAAACTCTTGTATTCGTGTCGGATCCTTCAAAATGCACTACTTTTAAACGATTCAACATGCACCCGTCGACACTTTTAAAGAGTCCAAGCAACATAGGTGACAACTATGTATAAGATAATATCAACTTCTTTCTTTTTTCAAATAGTTATCGAATGGTGAAAATTTTATTATCAAGTAATACTTTACTTGGCTCTGAATTTTGAACTCAATTTAGAAAAAGAGTTAATAAGGTCAACAATTTTGACTAATATTTCACCAATCAAACTTCAAACTCAAAGTTTTTATTACAAGATTATATATTTCTGAACTCCAAAGTCCTCTGATATATATATATATATATATATATATATATATATATATATATATATATATATATATATATATATATATATATATTTTCTTATTCTCGTGAGGATGATCAAATAATTAGATTTCCGACCTCCATATTTTAATCCTTTTAAAATTGTTTCAAAGTAAAAACTGTATATCATTATTGCTGCCTTCACTACAAACACAAATAGTTAATAGAAAACTATAAGTCATTATTAGAAGTGGCCATGCAAATCCAACATTATTGTGGAAATCAAACGAATAACTATGATTACTATTCTAACAGTGATATTAATGATTATTGTATCCCACATTGGTGGTGTTAATCATTTGCAAGAATCATACATTAGCTGGTACTCATAGCCCACAGTGTATATAGGTCCCATCTAAACGGCTGCCCATGGCACTCTTTAAAAAAAACATCTTTTTTCACGAGATGTCTTCGAAGTCCAACTAATTTGAATTTACATAGCAAAATTCTACTTTTGAAAGAAAAGCAGTACTCCATATTAAAGTTGGATTTTCAAGACTTAAACCTTAAACCTTTGATTTACAGGTTAAGAATGCACAGAGGGGTACTCCATACCAACGACGGAGCTAGAATTTTCACAAAGGAGAGTCGAAACAATAAAAAATTCAAGGAAATTTAACATATAGCATTTATACATTGGAAAAATATATTTGTCTATATTGTGCAATTTTTCAACAAAGTGGTGTCAATTGACACTCTTTGGACAATGGAGGCTCCGCTACTATGTACCAGTGTTTTAAAAGACAGTTCTGGGACTCACCTCAGGGCTCGCCCCGGGCCGGAGAACTAACAAAACATCTCGAGGCTTACGTATGAGACTTAGTTCTGTGAGGCTTACGACCTAAGCGTCCGATTGTACGCCTTAAAAACGTCGAACGCCCAACGCTCGGGGCCAGACTCGCCAAACAATTCTTACACAAATTATGTGTCAAATTCCTTAGTTAACACTGTTGACCCTCATAATTCTTTAACAAATAATTTTTTCATCTATACAAATAAGAAGATTTAGAGTAATTCAAATAACAAGCCATATTATTCCATATGTACTATTTGATTAAATATTTTTTTTTACTATATAGCGAATTTAACATCTTCACTTGTAATTGGTCTTCATATTTATGTCATATGTCTCAAAATTATTATATTGTATTATTTTGCTATTTGAAAGTAATTTTATTTTTATTCTTGAAGATTTCATGTTTTAATTATAATACTTATCTCGGGTCTATTATCCAAGGGAATGGAGAGGTTGATGATCGTATTGGTGCAGGATGGATGAAATGGAGGCTCGCCTATGGAGTCTTGTGCGATAAAAAGGTTCCACCAAAACTTAAAGGCAAGTTCTATAGGGTGATGGTTAGACCGACTATGTTGTATGGGGTGGAGTCTTGTCCAGTCAAGACTTCGCACATTCAAAAGATGAAAGATGCGGAGATGAGGATGCTGAGATGGATGTGTTGGCATACAAGTAGGGATATGATTAGAAATGATGATATCCGGGACAGGGTGGGAGTGGCATCGGTAGAGGATAAGATGCGAGAAGTGAGGTTGAGATGGTTCGGACATGTGCAGAGGACAGGCACAAATGCCCTAGCACGGAGGTGTGAGAAGTTGGCTATGGACGGGTTCGGGGGGTAGAGGTAGGCCGAAGAAGTATTGGGGAGAAGTAATTAGACGAGATATGGCGTAGGTGCAACTTACTGAGGACATGACCTTAGATAGGGGGTTGTGGAGGACATGGATTAGGGTAGTAGGTAGTTTAGCGTATTCTTACTTGCGCTTACATACTGGTAGTTGTAGTGTTATTATTGTAGCCCTACTTAGCCTACCATACTAGTGGGCGCAGTATTGTTTTATAGTCCCCTGTCATTTGATTTCTTCTGATGTATGTTCTTTCGTGTACTTTATTTATCTTATTTACCTGTGTTAGTTACTGCTTCTTTTTTCATAATGTTTTATCATGGCTTATTCGCTTTCGTGACCATCATTTTCATACTGCTTTAAATTTCTTGTCTGGGTCTGACCATTTCTCTTGCTTTGTCTTGAGCCGAGGGTCTTTCGAAAACAGTCTCTCTACTTACCAAGGTAAAGGTAAGATCTGCGTACACCCTACCCTCCAGACCACGTTGTGGGATTTTACTGGGTATGTTATTTTTGTTGTTGTTGTTCTACTTATAAAATTTATTGATTATTTTTTTAGAGAGGTAATTTACATTGTGTATAGTAATATATTTTAAGAAATTGTGATTCTTTTATTGTTTGAATATTAAAATTATGAGTTGATTTGCATCTTATAATGTCTTTTATATCATTGTATTATTTATATCATTGTATTATTTAATCATATTGATTTTTTAAACTATTAATGTATTTTTTTATAATTTTTATGTTATCAATATCATTTTACTATATTTATAAATTAAAAAAATTAAAGATTCATGGGCTTATGCCCCATGCCTCGAAGCTTACGCCTTGCCCCGTGTTAAATAAAATGCTCTATCTCACGTCCCCGCCTTTTAAAACACTGTTACTTACCACCCAGCGTAATCTAAGTTACATGCAATTATGCATGAAATTATGAACCAAACCAATAAATGCATTTTAATTAAGTGGTGTGGACTGGTTTTTTCATTATTCTTTTACTAACTTGTAAACTTAAATTAAGTAATTAATTTGATAGAGTAAATCTTCCCGGTCCCTCCTCCCACAAGACTCAAGCTGCAAACCTTTTCTTCCTAAATATTCTTCCTTTTCTCTCCCACGAATCATAAGCTTTCTTGTTAATATATATTCATTCGATCTCAATTTACCTGACACACTTTTTTTAATCAGTTCCAAAAAGAATGACACATTTTCTTATTTTGCAATAATTTAACTTTTAAATTTTACCTTTTACACCTAACGAATAATTTATAACCACACAAATATCGTTGACTTGTTTTAAATCATAAAATTCAAATTTTTTTTTATTTCTTAAACTTCGTGCCCAGTCAAACTATATCACATAAATTGAGATGGATAAAATATCAACTTTATAAATTGATACGATAATCCTAATATAAATCATAGGGTGGAAACCACGAGCAACGGTAAAAGATGCTTTTCAGGTGGCTTATATGATTACTTGTTAGTGTTCTAGAAAGGTCCACAAAGTGAGCATCCAAAGATTTTCTTTTATTTTTAAATTTTTTGAGACCTAATTTGACCTTCATTTTTTTAAATATTTTCTTACGTAACTATTTTTGGTTTTGGTAGAGAAGACTTAATTTGTTTCTTTTTCGAATTGTCTCCGCCCCTATCCCTTAAGCTACAACATCAACCGTTCTTGTTTTATTGCGTTAAGTTTTTATATAGATCTAGATATTATATTAATATGTTCCTCTGGTTAGAAATTTTGGTAGAGCACGACAACACAAACAACACTAGAAACTCACTAGAAGAGAAATGGAGGAAAAATATGATTTTCTATTCAACTTGACTTAATCCAAATGGCTAGATTACATGACTTAATCCAAATGGCTAAATATATGCGAATTCATTCATGTATCTAGCCTAACACATGTATCACTATTAATAAGTTCACACTTCATACCTTCCAAGTACATGAATAATAGACTTCATCTCCCAAAGTACATGAATGAACTCACTAGATTAATCTAGAGTCTTCTACCAATTCATGTATCTCTTAATATATTAATCTACTAGTTCATGAACTAAATTAAATATAATGTGAACAAGTTCATTTTTTCAACATCCCCCTTATACTTAATTCACTACTCCAAGAGCCATCCACAACTTCTGAAAAATATCAATCTTCAAGTGTTTGATGAAAATGTTCGCAACTTGATCTTGCGATTTCACGAACACAAGATCCACCTCCTTTTTGGATATGCAATCTCTAATAAAATGATACTTAGTATTAATATGCTTGCTCCTTTCGTGAAGCACCGGGTTCTTGTCAACGCAATGGCCGATTTGTTATCAACACAAATCTTAGTTGCATCTTCTTGTGGTTGGTGAAGTTCTTCCAACAAGCTCCTTAGTCAAATTTCATGACAAACACACGAAGCTGCTCCATACTCCGCTTCACAAGTTGACAAAGTCACAATTGATTGCTTCTTGAAATTTCATATAAATGCAGAATTTTTAAAAAATAAAACAAATTCGGTAGTGCTTTTCCGGTCATCAACATTACCCGTAGAGACTGTTAGATAGTTTGTAATATATATGAAGTGAGATTGTCCCACAACATAAGGCAAAAAGGGTTTAAAGACTTTATATATTAAAAGTCTTTGTATTATGAATTTAAATGAACATGCATGTTCATGAGAAGTCATGACTATTCACAATGGTCATTTTTTCTAACTCTATAAATAATAACTTCCTACATGAAGTGGCTATAAAAAATCTGCAGGTATAACACGGGCTTTATTGTATCCTGAAAGAAATTGCTTGTATTTTCTTAATGTGTATACGAAAAATATCTCATTAAGGAAAGTCGATTTATTCACGACTCAAAGTCATTCTTCTTCACTTATGTTTACCTACTTTTTCTAACAATCTTAAAGAGATATTAATGTGAAGAAGATCACTAATGGAAATAGTAATCCACAGATTAAGAAAAGGAAATTGAAGAAATTTGGCAGTTGTTTGGTTGTCGTTGGAGATCTCAATACCAATTGTTTCAGTCCCGGTAATTCTCTACCTGGTTGGAAGTTAGAGGATCATACGTCCCTCTCGTTGAAGATCATTACATGTGTCATTTGTGTGACTACCGAGCACCCATAGCCCAATCACTATCACAATAGCCAACAAGCTTGATGTCTTTGGAAGATGAATAAGAAATTTCATAATCAAGTGTACCTTTAATGTACCGGAGTATTCTTTTAGTTGCTTTTAAATGAGAAGTTGTTGGAAATTTCATAAAGCGATTGACAAGTCCAACATCAAAAAGAATAGCAGGTCTCATACAAATTAAGTGCCTTAAGTTTTCAACAGGACTCTTGAAATATGTGGGTTTGATATTTTCTCCATCTTCACGCCTGGATAATTTAACTCCACAGTCCACAGGGGTGCCAACAGGCTTCCAATTATCCATTTCAATTTTTTTGAGAATCTCCTTTGCATATTCTCCTTGAGTAATAAAGATGTCATTGTTCCCTTGCTCCACTTTAATGCCAAGATAGCATGACATTAGACCAATATTTGCCATCTCAAATTCTCTTGTCATTACTTTCTTGAATTCTTCAAACATCCTTGAATTATTTTCTGTCAAGATTAAATCATCTACAAACAAACAAACAAGTAATATGTCACCCTTTTCATTAATTTTTACATAAAGTGCATGTTCATGTGGACACTTTGAAAAACCATTTGCTTGAAAGTATTTGTCAATTCTATAATTTCAAGCCCATTGAGCTTGCTTCAAGCCATAGAGGGCCTTCTTCAATTTCAACACTTTATCTTCATGTCCTCCAACCTATAGCCCAAAGGTTGATCAATGTAAATTTCTTCCTCCAAAACTCCATTCAAGAAAGCCGACTTCACATCCATTTGATGAATTTACCATTGGTTTTGAGCTGCTAAAGAAATAATCAAGCGGATTATCTCCAAACGAGCAACTGGTGCAAACACCTCATCATAATCAATACCGGTCTTTTGCTTGTACCCATTTTCTAACAATCTTGCTTTGTACCTCTCTACTTCTCTTTTGAATTTTTTCTTTAGCTTGTAAATCCATTTAACTCCAATGGCGCTTTTTCCTTTTGGAAGTTTCGCCAACTCCCAAGTGTTATTCTTCTTGATTGCCTTGATTTCTTCATCCATTATATCTCTCCATTTTGAATTATAGAAATCATCTGCAGACTCACTATCCACCAATAAACAAAAGTGAATTAAATCACTTAAATTTTTGTTACCTCTTTCGTGCCATCATACAATTCATGAAGACTTTTAGTCTTTCGAGGTACGCTACTCGAACTTGATTCTCCAACTTCATGAATTTGTTGTGGAGGTGTTGCGGGTGGAGTAGTAGGCTGCTTCATAACTTCTTCATCATCAAGGAATGGACTAAAAGAGTAATCTTTCTCTTTAGATTTTCATTCTCAAGCATTTTCTTCATCAACTTTAACATCTCTGCTTATGATAACCTTGCCATTTTTTGCGTTATATAACTTATAACCTTTAAATCTTTGATCATAACCATTGAAAACATACCTCTCACTTTTTTCATCAAGCTTAGATCTTTTTTCATCCAGCACATGTGCATAATCAATGCTTTCAAATGCTCGCAAGTGAGCAAGTGTTCTGCCATGAACATTTTTGGTGTGATGTTGAATTAATAAATACACCGTACAAGCAACTGCTTCAGCCCAAAATTCCTTTGGCATATTTTGTTTTTTAACATACTTCTTTCCATGTTGAGAATAGTCCGATTCTTCCTCTTCACCACGCCATTTTGCTGAGGTGATCTTGGAACGGTAAAAAAATGACGAATTTCAGTTTTTCCGCAAAAAGCCTTGAATTCTCTTGAAGTGATCAAGTGAATTCTCCACCATTATCGGATCGAAGTGACTTAATTTGGTAGCCACTTTGTTTCTCCACCATGTTCTTAAAGTTTTTGAAATTTTCAAAAACCTTTGATTTTTTCTTCAAAAAATAAACCCAAATTTTTCGAGAATAATCATCAATAAAGAGAAGAAAATAATTAATTTTACCAAGTGAGACTAGCTTGATAGATCCGAACACATCCATGTGAATCAACTCCAAAGGACACCGTGCTCTTGTCAGTGACTCTTTGGGAAAAAAAAATCTTGATTGCTTTCCAAAGAGACATCTTTCGCAAGCTGATTAGGATGATTAATGATTTACAATCCTTTCACCATATTTTCCTTATTCATCAACCTTAGACTATCAAAATTCATGTGGCCAAACCTCATATGCCAAAGCCAAGATGAATTTTTGACACAAGAAAATAAACACCTAGGTACATCACTTTGAAGATTCAAAACAAACATTTTATTTTTAGCCATAGAAACCTTGGCCAGCAATCTCCAATTTTTATCTTTCATAGTCAACTTTTTATCTTTCAAATGAATGTCATAATTTTTCTCCAAGAGTAGTCCCAAACTCAAAATATTACTTTTCATTTCCGGTACATACTTGACATTAGAGATAAATTGATGACTTCCATCTTTCAAACGAATTAAAATCGTGCATTTGCCTTTGATTTAAACTTTTGAAGAGTCTCCAAGAGTGATGTTGCCACCATTCAATTCCTCAAACTCCGCAAATAAATGCTTGTTCCCGCAAATATGACTGCTTGCACCGGAATCAAGGTACAATTAATTTGTTTTTATACTTTCTTCTTCTTCTTCTTTACATGCCATGAGTAAAGTACCATCTTCATATTCGTTTTTACTCTCCACAAAATTATTTCTCCTTCAAATTATTTTTACACTCCCAAGAAAAATGATCAAATTTATGACAAGTATAACATTCAATATTTGATTTGTCATACCTTTCTTGATTTGACCTTCATTTTCTACCTCTTCCACGGCCTCTTCCTTGGTTGGAGTCTTGACTTCTATTTTCTTTGGTTGGGGTTGACTACCACCTCTTCCTCCTCTACCACGACATATTCCATGACCACAACCTCTTTGTTGTGAGCCACGCCTTTCATCTTTCTCTTTCAAAGAAAGTTTTGCTTGCAAAGCTTATTCAACTGACTCTTGTTTTAATTTCTTCAATTTTTCTTCATGTTCTTGCAAAGAAACTGTGAGTTCTTCTATGGTCATGGTGTCCATGTCCTTGGACTCTTCAATTGCAACAACAATATAATTAAACTTTGAATCTAGGGATCATAGTGTATTTGCAACGACCCTATCATCATTTAATTCTTCACCATATCTCTTCATTTGATTAACAACCACCAAGACTCTTGAAATATAATCTTAAACTGATTCGGAATCCTTCATTCGCAGTGATTCAAACTCTCCTCTTAAGGTTTGGAGACGAACCTTTTTCACCTTGTCCAAACCCTTAAAGAAAGTTTGAAGAATATCACATGCTTGCTTGGAGGTGTGCATTTGCAATCTTCTCGAACATCTTTTCATCCAAACTTTGATGGATGAGAGTGAGCACCTTTTGATCTTTCTTCCTTGTGGCAACGGCATCATCTTCTTCATCAACGCCGCTCTCCGCCATTTCTCAAACATCACATGCTTCAAACAAAGCCTTCATTCAGATGCACCACCTTAAATAATTTTCCTTACTTAGCATCGGAACTTGGAATGAAGTTCCATTAATGTTAGTCATCTTCTCTCTATATTTGGTTGTTTCTCGAATAAACCTGGCTCTGATACCAAATGTTAAAAAAATTGGGAAAGCAAGACAACACAAACAACACTCGAAATTCACTAGAAGAGAAACGGATGAAAGATGATTTTCTATTCAACTTGACTTAATCCAAATGACTAGATTACATGACTATTTATAGGTGAACTCATCCATGTATCTAGCCTAGCATACATGCATCACTATTAATAAATTCACACTTCACCCTTCCAAGTACATGAATAATAGACTTCATCTTCCAAAGTACATGAATGAACTCACTAGACTAATCTAGAATCCTCTACCAATTCATGTATCTCGTAATATATTAATCTACTAGTTCATGAACTAAATTAAATATAATGTGAACAAGTTTATTTTTCAACATTTCGAGTTTGGTACTTATTTGCTTGGACAATTTGATTCCTAGTTATATATCGAAATGTTGTTTTACATCATTTGTTTGTTCGTTTATATGTGTGGTAATTACCAAAACAATGGCCAGAAATCTTTAGCCATTTTGGTACTATTATCGTAATATCTGAACTTCTTATGTTAAGATTTGGCCTACATATAATGCAAGAAGAAAAAGAAGCACAACAGCTAAAAAATAAAAGAAGATGGTAGCAATGAAGTAGCTAAATTTTAAATACTTCACAAATGTTAGCTATGTTTTAACAGCAGACCTAAAAGTGACTATCTAGTGTCATTTAATTTCAACTCCAACAGTAATTAGTGTTTTGGGTTGGGCCTTGGTCTCCGTTCATAAAAATAAGAGAAATTTACGTTGTAAGTCAATAGTATTATATTTTCAGAAGTCACATTACTATAATCTCTCATCATCAACGCCTGCCTTCTGATCATTTTTAACCCCCCACACCCCCCCCCCCCAATAATATTTTCCCCCAAACCACTCCCAATCTCTTCTCGTATTCTCTATTACCAAACAACACCATACTGGTTACCGTGTATTATACATGATTTATATAGTGTATAATTATGTAATGTAATATGTATATATGTAGTATATGTGTGGTATTAATGTTGTATTCGTTGTATAATTTTAGAATAACTTTGCATATTCGTGGTATATTTTTAATATAAATTTATTCTTATGTTTAGTATAATTTTTATATCTATTCAATGAATATTTGTAGTATATTTGGTATAAATAATTTAATCATTATATATAAATTAAATACATACATACGGCATGTATATTTAATATTTAAATTATTCTTGCAATAAGAAAAAGGAAGGAATATATATCTGGTATAAAAATCATGTATATTCCAGAATCTAGATATAATATTTTACAATGTATGCTAGGGGTGTTCAAATGAGACCGATAAACCGAGTTAAGCCGATTTAATAAACTGAAAACAAGTTCGGTTTGACTTGGTTTGGTTTGGTGTTAAACAAAAGAAATGAATCAAACCGAACTAAACCAATAATTATATACATATTTAAAAATATATATATACAACAACAACATACCAGTGAAATCCCACAATGTGGGGTCTGGGAAGGGTAGAGTGTACACAAACCTTATCTTGGTAGGCAGAGCGGCTGTTTCCGAGAGACTCTCGGCTCAAAACAAAGCACAAGCCCAAGCAAAGTACCACAAAAAAGTGAGTAAGTCATGATAGCGAATTTTGTAAGAGAAAAAAAGCAATAACTAATGCAAGTAAATAAGACAAACAAAATACGCATAGCAGCATAAATCAAACGACAAGGGGCTATAAAGCAATATTGTGTCTACTTGTATGATAGGCTAAGCGAGCCTACAATAATAATATTACAACTACCAGTTTGTAAGCGTATGTAGGACTACGCTTGACTACCTACTACCCTTCTACCCTAATACGTCTCCTCCATACCCCCCTATCTAAGGTCATGTCCTCAGTGAGTTGCATCTGCTCCATATCCCATCTAATCACCTCTCCCCAATACTTCTTCGGCCTACCTCTACCCCTCATGTACCCGTCCATTGCCAACCTCTCACACCTCCACACTGGGGCATTTGTGTCTCTCCTCTGCACGTGCCTGAACCATCTCAACCTCATTTCCCTCATCTTATTCTCTACCGAGGCCACTCCCACTCTGTCTCGGATATCATTATTTCTAATTCTATCCCTCCTTGTATGCCCACACATTCATCTTAGCATCCTCATCTCCGCAACTTCCATCTTTTAGGTGTGCGAAGTCTTGACCGGCCAACACTCCGCCCCATACAACATAGTCGGTCTAACCACCGCTCTATAGAACTTGCCTTTAAGTTTTTGTGGCACATTTTTATAGCACATGACACCAGATGTGAGCCTCTATTTCATCCACTTTGTCCCAATACGATGCATGATATCGTCATCAATATCCTCATTCCCTTGGATAATATACCCGAGGTACTTGAAGCTCTCTTTCTTGGAATGACCTGAGTATCAAGCCTCACCTCCACGTTTGTCTCAAGATCGCTCCCGTTACTGAACTTGCACTCCAAGTATTTTGTCTTGGTCCTACTCAGTCTGAACCCTTTAAACTCCAGAGTCTGTCTCCAAACCTCCAGCTTAGCGTTCACTCCGCTGCGAGTCTCATCAATAAGGACTATATCATCCGCGAATAACATACACCATGGCACATCCCCTTGGATTTGTCGCGTCAGTCCATCCATCACCAAGGCAAATAGGTATGGGCTAAGAGTTGATCCCTGGTGCAGCCCCATCATCACTGGGAAGTGCTCCGAGTCTTCTTCAAATTTTTGGGTCATTCCAAGTCTCATACAAATTTAAATAATAAGAAAGAAATGTCTAACCCATTTAAGTTTAAGGTAAAATTAAAAAATTATTGAAGGTAAAATAGAACTTTTCCCTCATTTAGTTATACGGTCCCCTCATTGATTTCTCCAAAACCCTTTACGGCTTTACTCTCGTTGCTGAAGGTGAAAAAAACTCACACATCCGCCTCATTTAAGTGTGTTTCGTATTGCGAAAGTTATTTTTTATGTAAATTTTGACATCATAAGCTCCTATCTGTTGCTAGTATTTTTCCTTAATTATAAACACATGTCATCTGAACTACTAAGTTAGCATTTTATTTGTAACAAGTTAAAGGAAAGAAAATGACAATTGGAATTAAAAATGATTTGGTTGATGACTTTGTCTTTCTGTTTATCATTTTCAGCTTTAACTTCTGTGATTTCTTCTCAATGTTTCATAAACACGATGAGTCAGATAAGAAAAACTCCAGAGGGGTTGCGCAATAACAAAAGGCTATATGTAGGGAGTTAACCGGAATCATGAAAAATAGATGTTATGTTTTTGTAACTCCTATACTCATAGTCATAGGCCTATACTTGAATAAATGTAACGAATTAATTAAGAAGATTCTTAGATATTAATGGATATGGTCAAAGTCGTATTTAGTTACCTTTTGGTTCAAAGATTTTTTATATTATAAAATACATTCTTAAACCCGCAAAAACCGAATCAAATCAATTGAATTTATACTATAATGGTTTGGTTTTGTTTGAATATTAAAAAAACCGACTTAATTGGTTTGGTTCGGTTTTAACCCAAAATGGAATCAAACTTGGACCATGAACACTCCTAATGTATGCTATTGAATAATAAAATTATACTTCAGATAACTTCAAAATACTAATATTATACCAGTCTTATACCATGTATTATACTCAATAACAAATCATAAATCTCAAGATACCATTAATATCTAATATTATACCATGTATATTTAATATACAAATAATTGTTTGCCACAAAATAAGGAAGGAATAAGATATGGTAGTTTTGGAAGTTAATAATTTTAACCTAAAAAAATAGTAAAGGAAGGCTCTTGGGATTCAAAGCGTGATTCCTTTAATTTAGGAATTTATTATGGTATTGTTAATACTGATTGCCATGAAATGTCAACTAATTAATGTTGTCATGTGTTTGTAATATTTTTTTATGAACTGTCTAGTTATGTTTTTCCCCTAAAAATAACAGGCCCAGAACTGACCCCTTAAGAAGGGAGCCGGTTTGCGGGTTGAAGAAAAAGTGGGTCCTATCTAAACAAACTTACTTGCCAAATCCAAATTTAAAATTTATTCAATATGAAGACTATTCTATTTCTCACAATAGACATGATTAACAAGTGATTAACAAATGACATGTTAATATCATGGTGTTGTGTGGCTCAAAATGGAAACATTTCTTTTCAAAGTCTGCTAATTACGTCAATCATGATTCAACTATTGCCTTTAAGAGACAATACAATGGTTAACATGTCACAATTCTAAGCACAAATATCACCAATTCTTATTAAATGTCCTTGATTAGTATTGTCCAGTTGCTATCCCCCTCTTAAGTATGTTTGAAAAGGAACTACTAATCTGTACCCAATTATGTAAAAAAAAATGCACCTCTAACCACTTTGAAATAACTTCAAATAAGTGTCTTCTGAAGTTAAAGCAAAAATGACTGAAATTTGGGATTGTTAGGCTAAATTGTTAAGTTTATGGGTCTGATCGACTGCGGGGTTGCAGGGGGCTTGGACAAAGCAAGGGGCTAAAGAGTGGTCCGTTTTTACTTGGAAACGGCTTGGAGGACATTCGATTTAGACTAAGTTTAGATTCTTTCACAATATATATATATGACTTTCTTTTAAATTATGTATTTTAAAAACATCTTACATTGAGAAATAAGAATAAGTGACGAACAAGATTTTCTTCCCCTTGAGGTTTCTATGTTAAAATTGTCAGTTTTTCTTTTTCGTTATCATTCCTCAAATTTTCGTTGTCTCGTAACATAAATATCAGACAAAAACATCCGTTGTTTTGTTGCTTGCATATTGTCTAAAGTTTGACTTTAGTAATCTTAACTCCATACCTATATGTCCAAAGTTTTTACCTTCAGACCCCAATTTTTTCAAATTCAGTCCCGCAACTCTGAAGTAGCTAATTTATAAAAATTTATAAACTAAAGTTGTAGCTTAAATAACAAATGCTTGAAGTTTCAGTGGAATCTTAGTAGCTTAGTTAGTTGGTTATTTGAACTCTCATCTTGTTGATGAGGGTTTGATTCTCACTTTGTAATTTCCTTCCTCATTTCCCCTTCTCCTATCCCTATGTAATAAAAAATAATTTTTTTAAAAAAAAAAAGCTTGAAGTTTCACCTTAAAGGGCCCAAATTATGTGCCTGAGATTAAAATCATTTGCCTATCCTTTTTCATGAAATGTCTTTTAGCATATCTTATGTTGGACTCAAGGAATGGGAAGCACATGAAGTAGCGTGAAAAAAACTGACACAACCACAAAGGTAAAGTGGACATCATTACTACATGGGTTCATTTGCATTGTCTTGACCAAGTAACCATATCCATGTGCTTTCCTCACAGAGATTATATGCTCTACCCAACAATCCCATACTCCTTCAAGAGTGACGTTTAAGAAAACAAACAAAAAAGTTCGCTTGGGCAGCTCAATTGGTTTTAAGGGGGATATTTGGAGCAAAGACCAAGGATCGAATCCCGTCAGCGATAGTGTGGGGGTTTCTTCTTGAAATAAAGGAGGGCCCCTTGTGCGCAGCGTGGTACTGGTCTAACCTTTGAAATCAATTGAGTCACCATGATTTACCTCCTTCACAGACCTGTCGGACCGGGGTGTGGGGGCTCCTGGGGTGGGAGATTCCACCTTTTGGAGCAAAGAAAACAAACAAAAAGCTAAGGTCCCCAACTTCACTCACTTACCCAACCCCCACCCCACCCCCAACTCCCAACCCCCAAAAGAAAATTCAGAATAATAACCTATTCCCCAATAAATCTTCCAAATCAAAATTTTGCTTTTAGTAATTTTTCAAATATTCTACTTTAGTAAAACATCCAATTGATCCACGAACAGGAATCATGAGCTCTCAAGTTTAATTTTCAGGAGAGTTAAAAACACTGAGTAATTTTCTCTCTTATATTCAATTCTTGATGGACAATGTTACTTGATCCCTGTAATGATGGAAGGTAACAAATATTCCATGGAAGCGGATAATGTTACTTGATATCTATAATGGTGGTTAGGTAACAAATATTCCGTTGGAAGGTAGCAAATATTCCATGGAAGCAGATAATGTTACTTGATACCTATAATGGTGGGAAGGTAACAAATATTCCGTGGAATTAGTTGAGATGCGCATACTATAACCCAAACACCACGGTTACCAAATACAAAAGAATAGCCAATTGATCCACTTATAGGAGCTGGCCACTATGTACATTCATGCAATTTAAAACCTCCACCATACTTATAAGCTTTGAGTAATACTCACGTTGTGGAAATGCCAAGAATTGGAGTCATTTGAACTTAAAGGATATCCAAACTCAAACCTATTGCACTATAAGGAATGAGTAAGTAGATTAGTACAAAATCATTTCTAAAGATTCAAATGGTTCAGAAAAGAAGTTACTTATATAACATATACTCTAATCGAAATATCTTTGGATAGTAAAGATCAGAAGGGGCAAAAAATTATCAGCCTTCTCTGATTACAAGAATATTGACAAACACGAACCAATAACATATCATCACACTAAAGCTGCAGATTACAAATATAGACTGCAAACAAGTTGAGAAGAGAGTATAGCAAAGTTAATGCCAAGAGCTACCTATACAACCACACCACCACTGCCACTACAGCTGTTCGGCGAAAAAGTTAGCTCAACTTTGATAACTTGAGTATCTTTCTGGCTGATATCTAAGCAGAAGGGGATCATAGTCAAAGTCAGAAGCACACCGAATTTGATCTACCGGCCTTTTCCAGTGTTGGATAGACGTTGATCACAGTCATTGGCATGCTTGTTACAATTTTACGATAAACCATTAGTCGAAAATAGTAGAGTTGTCTACTAAAATAGTAGAGTTTTCAAGGAGACTAGGAACATAGGAAGTCCATGCAGAATAGCTTCTCAGAGCTGTAGTAGTTGGGATTTCCTCGTATTGTTATTGAGTGTTGCGTGTTAACCCACTTCGTGCTACATTTCTGCAGATAATACAATACTACAGTAAGAAAGGAGTTGGTCGAACAAAGGCAAGAACCATAGAATTAAACAGAAGTAAAACTTTTAGGTAGTGGTGTTAAATTGGAATTTTAGGTCAAGTTTGGACGAATTAAAATGGAAAGTCATGAATGGATTATAACCAACTCGCCCAAATTTAATTGGACAAAAAATAGATTGGATCTAGATAGGTTCAATAGCGGTCATACCGCAAGCAACCCCCAAAATTATATTTCCATTTCTTTGATTACTTAAGTAGTACTATAAAGTTGACATGTTAAAAATGATCAATTGTAAATAAGGTAAAATTATGTCCTACAATCAAAACCTCTCTAACAGATTGATTTGGCCTAGTAACTAAGCAAACTAAATCTTCTGTATTGAGTTTTTTTGGGCTAATAAATATTTTAATCCTTAAATTAATATATCACTAATCCAACGCATTCAAACTTGGGGGTCACAATTTCATGGGTCAAAGTAGATGCCCCTAATTTTGGTCAACATGAAATCTATTGCCTTAGGGTTTTAGGTTGGATGGTCTATTCCAGTCTCTAGACAATCGCCATTTTATTGTGGACAACAGAAATATCAGATATTTCACCATGCAACAATGATGTCTAAGAAGCACATCCAACTCACAAATATGGTGGAAACAAGAGCTAAAACTGAACATGCTGATAATGCAGAAGCTATATGCATATAGGTGCAACACAAAGCAAGTACTAACAAATACTAAAATGTATTATTTGTTCTTTCTTGAGTAAACTAGTATTAATTAAATAGATTATTTTAGACATCACGAGATGACATGTAGATATTGCGAGAATCCAACAGACTGTCTTCTCTCACCAGTTGTTGAGCATAGTTCAGAATAGAAGTGCGAGGACAGGCAGAAATGGGGGTGTTTACTCTCTTCTTTATATCCAATTAAAATGGGCTACCAAATTTGTCTGGATGTTAGTATCAGTTAAGGGGTTGCAAGCACATATGCACATCAAGAGTTATTTAGTGAATATTGAATAACTTACAGCTTTACTGATAATTGGTTGTAACATAAAAGTGCGCTAAAATGAAAACTAAAGGCATACCTTCCTGGAGGCAGCTGAGAACTGCTCACTGGACCCCTTGAATTTCCAAATCTTTTGGCCCTATTCTCTTGATCTTTCTCAACACGCATGGCAGCCACCTCCTTCTCCATGGCAGCAACCTCCCTTCTCATTTTTTTAGCCTCAACCTCCATGGCTTTCGTTAAAGTCTCTACTTTCTTAGCTAACATCTGAATTACAAAGAAGACAGTCAATCATAGCAGAAATATCATAGTGAATGAAATCAATGTAAGCTGAGCAATCAATCTAACCTCAATGGCGTCATCCTTGTCTTTAAGACTTTGATCCTTCTCATTACCTGCTTTCCTTAAAGCAATTACTTCCTTTTGCAGCAAATCATATAATATTCCAGGTATAGTATCCTCTCTTTCTGTTACTTGTGCGTCATTGGTTTTTTCACCTTGACTTGCTTTCCAGGAACTATTCTCAGTCTCATTGTCTTTGGCTACATCACACGACTTGCTGCTGTTGAAATTTGGACCTGTACCATTCAGAAGGTTTTTGCCCCTGTCCAATGACCGTGAACCACCATCAAATGACTTTGATGTCCCTTTAGCATTCTTCAGCACTGTACTGGATCCAGAAGATCTAAGCTGAAATGATGGTGATCTCTTTGGTAAAAAGCCATTGGAGGTCAATTTGGAGATGTTTTCAGCGCCACCCAGTGATTGCCGACGTGAAGGACCGTTGCTTGAACTTCTACCGTCTGGTGTACTGCGAGCAGCTGAGCTGGATGATCTTAATGTCTCTTCAAGGACCTTGAGCCTCAGTTGATATCTCTCCTGAGGAAAATGAAACGACTGCCAAGTTATAACCAAATTGGAAACAGTAGAAAAAAAATACACCCCTTTATTGGACTGAATTATTACTTTTAACATGGCTTCTGATTTTGCAGCTCGTTCAGTGACTGCGAGCTTGTCACGCAATGTTTGCATCTCACCCTGCAGCATAAGATTTTGAAACACCAATATGTGCTCATTAAACTACATAAACAGAATGCAGTAAGTACTATCAAGACAACAGAGCATATTATCTCATAGTGATCAAGTGATACCATTATACCTGCAAGAACCTCCTTTCTTCAAGCCACTGTTTCACAGGCATTACTTTATCATTGGCGTCTTTCCACTCATTAGCAACCACAGTTGCTACCCTATTAGCTGTTACCTTGGCACGTGCCAGCTCCCGATCAAGAGTTTTTCTTTCTTCCTGGAAAATAGATAAATATAAACACTCTTGCACTTAATTTTGTCCATATACTAACTGTTAGTATAATTCAAAAAAGTCTAGCTAGGATAGATTACATTCATCTCTTGAACTTTCCGTTGATAATCCCGGACAGCATTAGCAGCTGCACCACCAGCAAGAACAGCCTCCTCAAGCTCACGTACTGTTTGGGTAAGCTTTTCAACCTCTGCAACCTTTTGGCGATGCATTCTATCCAATATTTTGTTTTCTTCCTGATGTATGTTTGTAATAGAAACAAGATTAGTAAAAAGAGAATTGATTATTAAAAAAAAGAGCTAAACTGAGAGTGCTGCAGTGTTCAGAACAGCAGAAGCGCCATTCTGTGATCAACATACCTGGCATATTTCTATCTGTTTCATCAGCTCTTGGTTCTTGTTCTGAAGGTCATCCACCATAGAAGCTTTTGCTAATGCTGACTGCACAGTTCTCTCAGCATCAAGTAAAGCTGCCTCTTTTGACTTTGTAAGACGGTCAAGTGCTTTATTATCATCTTGCAGCTTTGCTATCTGGGCAGAAGGCGAAAGAATGAGAAAATATATGATCGTGAGTTTTACCTTACCACAGCCAGTTGTTAAATACATGCACACACCTCCTGACGTGCGAGCTTGAGTTCAGCCTCCAAAGGTGCAAGGATGGCTTCAATAGGCGGCATGTCATCATCTTTTTGAGCAGCATGAACCCTTCTAAGAGTGGCTTCTGCTGCAAACTGAGCTGCCATGGATGCTTTCTTCTCATCATTAATTTTCTTAATTTCAAGATTCTGCCATGCAAGAAAAATTATCTACAGTTATAGAAAGCTTAAAAACGAAAAAAGAATATTGACGAGAAGAGTTTGCGTTAGTACCTTGCTTTCTAGAAGAGATTCTGTCAACTTAAGCTTCTCGTCGACCCTTGACAACTCATCGGTGATCTAAAATTAGGACAAATATAGAAATTTATATCAGTTTTTCACCTTGAACACTGATGAATAGCTTTACAATCATCATCAGCAGTATTCATCAATCAAAATGCATGATTCGATTTATAAAGGCAAGACTGAAACTAGAACTTTTTTTCCCAAAGCACAGCATAAATGCAATGATAATCTAGAACTGCCTATCACCTACGAGTAGACCACAGTTTCCAACTATGAACGTCAAGCTTTTATTGAACTCTTATGATTTGGAAAAGAAAGTCACAACATTCTCTTTTTGCAATATGCTACCCTCCCCATATAAAAATGGATTACAGAACATTTCCAGATCTTCATACACTGCACATGAAACTTCCAATTTACATATAATGAAATCAGAAGATCCTCAAAATAATGAGTCCAGATTAATAAAGAGCATCCTTTTGCGCACCTTTGTTGAAAGCTAACCCTCAAACCGGAAGAATTTAACATGTCGTCACTTAAATAACAGCAAATTTCAGCTGTAAAAGATTTTGTAAATCAACGGAAATTACTTCATAAGGAACACAGCCAAGTGATTATCCAAATCCTATGATATCATTTTACATTATGATTTAGAGGTAATGGTAAAAAAAAAACACCTCAACTATCACTTTTTTGCACCGCAACTATCACCTGTTCCCTTGTACTACCTGAACTATCACCATCTATGTATTAAACACCTAGTTGAGTAGATGGTGGAAGTTCACGACGGAAAAGGGAACAACTGAGTATTGGAGTGTGAAACTCACGAAAACAATGATGGTTCAGGTGTGTACTTGACCATTAACTCTATGATTTATGAAGACTGAGAAAACAATTACGTATCAAACAATCAAAATCCTGCAATTTTCCACTTAATGCAAAATCCTATTGATATCTCTCACAAATTCTGCAATCTCTACTCGAAGGCATTGTACAAAATTTTCTGATATGTTGCTCGCATTGTGCCATAAAACAACATTCAACAGGAATAAATAGTCAAAACAGCAGAACCTCTTCAACAGCCTTTTCTCGTAGTCTTTCAGATAGCTTTAGTGCCTTGATCTCAGCTTGAGCTTCAGTCAATTCCCGGTCCTTATCTGCAAAACAATACTGTATCAATCAATTGTTTGAAAATAATTCAAAATTGTAGGAGAAACCAAATTTGTCTAGGATTTAGTATTTATTTAATTCATATCTAAATAGTAGGATTTATTGTCAAAATAATATAGGAAGAAATTTTCTAGTTCTTAACTAAACTAGGCTTTGCACTATTATAAATAAGGTGTTGCTAACTACTATTTTAATAATTTATCCATCACAAAATTCCACAAGAAAAAATTGCAACTATTCACAACTTCTTGTTTGTTGTTTAGGCCACTAATTTTATTGAGTCACCCTTGAACAAAAAAAAAATACAATCATTGTAACACCAAATCAGTATTGGATCCATCCAGATCATGACTAACCTCTCACTTCATTCTCGAGTCGATTGAGCTCCAACTTCACCGGATCCGAACCGTGAAGTAGGTTAAAAAACTCGTCGGCATCTAGACTCGGCCTCATCACCGCCGCCATCCTCCGCCGTGAACTACTCTTCCCTTCCTTGAAGGACGCCGACACTGTCAACGGCGTCGTTTCACGCACATTTCCTCCGCTGCCGTTGTTTTCACCGGAACTTAACTCCGATATCCCCTCGCCGGAAACCTCCGACATCTCTCCGTTAACTTTAACTTTTTTCTTCTTCTCTCTCACATCAAATACACCAAAATTTGAGAGATTTATATCTACAGAAAAGTAAGTGTGTATATATATATATATATATAATTCTAGAGAGAGAAAGTGTGTGGAATGTTTAAGTTCAAATGATAGTGAGTTAAGCTGTTATATCTCTCTCTAGAAATGCAGTGATTTATGGGGTTTGTTTTTCTCTCTCTAGAAAATCTGATTAAGAGAGAGAGTGGGGGAGAGAGTGTGAGTTGTGTTTTAGCTGTGTTGATCTGAGATTTGAGTACATATAATAATACTTTGATATTTCGATTCTGTTGAAATGCTTTTTGGACTTGATTTGACTATACTGCCCCTTCTATTTGACTTCATTAACTTGCTTTTGTTTCTAAATTTTGCAATAATTATAAAGTTAGTGTTTGGTCATAAATTTTAAAATTTATCTTCAAATATTTATTTAATTATAAATTTTAAAGTAGATATTTTTTTTTATTTTTGGAACTTTCACTCATAAAATTTTTAAAAATAAATAAATAAAATGTATATTCAAACACAACTTTAAGTTCCAGAAATCATAACTTCAAAAATTCAAATTTTCAAATTTCAAATTTCAACTTTAAAATTTATGACCAAACTGAGAGCAAAATTTAATCTTTTTATTTCAATATCTTTATTGTTGCATGATTAAATTTGAATTCACGGTAAAAATTTTACATTAAAGGTGAAGTATTTTCTAATAAATGAAATTTAATACATATGATTTGAATCCTGAATATCTAGTATCTGCGTTAGGGCTCCAATAAGTTCAGATTTGCACTTTCTTCTTTTTTTTACATTAGAGGGAGAATACTTTCTAACAAAAGTGATTTTATATTTTATATTTAGAACTAAAACTCAAAATTTTATCTAATTTAGAAATAAAAGAGCACTTATTATTCAACCTCAATCCTTCTTGGTGCTACACATAATGATATTGATATTTGGAAAATCTGTTGACATGATTTTTGGACTTGATTTGACTATAGTGCCCCTTCTATTTGACTCATTAAATTTGAACTTGGCTTATGGTTTCTAGATTTTGCAATAACCATAAAGTGTTGTTTCATTTTTTATTTTCGGTACTCGTTGTGGTTAGACCCACTATATTGTATGGGGAAGAGTGTTGGGTTGTTAAGAACTCTCACGTTCAAAAAATGAAAGTTGCATAAATGAGGATGCTACGATGGATGTGTGGACATACTAGGAGTGATATGATTAGAAATGAAGAAATCCGGGAAAAGGTGGGAGTGGCTTCGGTGGAGGATAAAATGCGGGAAGCGAGGTTAAGATGATTTGGGCATGCGCAGAGGAGATGCACGGATGTCCTAGTGCGGAGATGTGAGATGCTGGCTATGGACGGTTTCAGGAAAGGCAGAGGTAGGTCGAAGAAGTATTGGGGAGAGGCAATTAGACATGACATGACGCATGTCCAGCTTACCGAGGAAATGACCTTAGATAAGGGTTACGGAGAACACAGATTAAAGTAGAGGGTTAGGAAGTAATTGAGTGTTGTCCTAATTATTCTTTCATGCTAGTAGTCGTAATATTATCCTGGTAGTTCTTTGTCTTTCAATTTCTGTTAGTACTAATTACTATTACTTGTACTTTGATTATCGTCCCACATGCTTGTTTTTTTCACTTTGTTATTTTATTTTCGTTATTGTTATTACTTCTTATAATCATTGTTGTTTTCATTTCTACTTGAGTCGAGAGTCTATCGGAAACAACCTCTCTATCAGTCAAAAGACAGGGGTAAGGTCTGTGTACACTCTACCCTCCCCACCCCACCTGATGAGATTATATTGGGTATGTTATTGTTGTATCGGGACTATTAAATTTAAATTCATATTAAAAAACCTCACATTAGAAGTGAAGTGTATCTTACACTATAATTGAAACACAAGATCTCTAGTTAAAAATAATTGATATCTAGTACCTGCATTAAGACTCCGCTAAATTCAATTTCGCGCTGAAAATATTTTTCATAAGAGATATAAAATACTTCCTAACAAAAGTAATTTCATAATGAGAACTTGAAATCGAAATTTTATCTAATCTAAAAATAAAAGGGTACTTATTATTATACATCAATCCTTCTTGGTACTACACACAATGATATTGATATTTGGCATCTGTTGACATGCTTTTTGGACTTGATTTCACTATAGTGCCCCATCAATTTGACTTCATTAAAGTTTGAGCTTGGTTTTTGGTTTCTAGATCTTGCAATAATCATAAAGTTTTGTCTCATTTTTTGATATTTATATTAGGGTTCGATTAAATTTAAATTCACGTCGAAAAGTCTTACACTAAGTGTGAAGCATTTTCTAACAAAGGCAATTTCATACACATGATTCAAATTCAAGATATCTGATTAAGAATAAATGATATTTAGTACCTACATTAGGTCTCATTAAATTCAATTTCACGCTGAGTTTTTTACATTAGAGGTAAAATAATTCATAACAAAAGTGATTTCATATTCAAAACTCAAATCCGAGATTTTATCTAAAAATATTTATCATTTCACCATAAAGAAACTACTACACATATTAATATTGATATTTGTGAAATATTTTGAAACGCTTTGTAGACTTGATTTGACTATAGTGCCCCTTTTATTTGACTTCATCAAATTTGAACTTGGCTTTTGTTTCTAGACTAGATTTTGCAATAAAAAGAAAAAGAAAATTTTGTCTCATTTTTTTCCAACTTGGTGTTTAGTATCTGTATTTCGAATTGATTAAATTTAAATTCGTGCTTAAAAATTCTACATTAAAGGTTAAACACTTCTTAATAAAAGAAATTTCATAATTAAGACTCGAATTTGAAATCTCTAATTAAAAATAAAGAGCATTTAATATTTAACCACAACCCTTCTTGATACTACATACAATAATGTTGATATTTGGCAAATCTGTTGAAATGTTTTTTGAAACTTATTTGACTATAGTGGCCCTTCTAAGCTTCATTAAATTTGAAAACTTGGCTTTTGTTTTCTTAATTTTGCAATAACAATAAATTTTTGTCTCATTTTGGTTTTTAACTCAATTTTTGGTACTTGAATTGAGGTTAAATTTGAATGCAAATCTAAAAGTTATATATTACAGATAAAACTTAGAACTCAAATTTAAGATTTTTAGTTAAAAATTTAAAAAAAATACCTGTTATTGTACCATAACCCTTCTTGTTAATACACATAATAGTATTGATATTTGGCAAATCTGTTGAAATGCTTTCTGAACTTGATTTGACTATAGTTCCCTTTTACTTTGACTTCATTAAATTTGAACTTAGCTTTTGGTTTCTAAATTTTGCAATAACGATAAAGTTTTGTTTCATTTATGTAGTCAGCATCAAAAGCACCAAAACTCGAAAGATATGTATATACAATTAATAGTTGAGATGATTAATTCTTGCAATAATTCATTAGTATTGGTATGAAATCTCTATACAACTATAGTTGAGACGATTAATCCTAGCAATAATTCAGTAGTATTGGTAAGAAATTTGTATAGCTGATTGTGAATTAAAACTTTTAGACTAATATATCGCTCAAAATGAAATAATTCTTGGTAAAATGTATAAAATATCTAAAATAAAATAAAAGTCAATATGGGTAGGGTTCTTCTAACATTTTAGTAACACACAATCACAATCTAAGTTTTGTTGATCCTATCAGGACACTACAACAACAACAACAATAACATACCCTGTGAAATCCCACAACATGGGGTCTAGGGTGGGTAGAGTGTAAACAGATCTTATCTCTACCTTGGTAGGTAGAGCGGCTATTTTCGAGAGACCCTCGGCTCAAGACAAAGCATAACCAAAGCAAGAGAAACGGTCAGACCCGGGCAAAATATTTAAAGTAGTAAGAAAATGATGGTATCAAAAGTGAATAAGCCATTGTTGACACCCAATTTTGTCCCCTCTTTTCCGATTATATGTTTGTAATTATATATATATATATATATATATATATATATATATATATATATATATATATATATAAGGATTTTAATATCATCGTTTATCCTCAATATCAAAATTTATTATCATTATTATTATTATTCACATTTTTACCATCAATTGCCTTTTAATATCCTAATCATAGTTTTTACCATAATATTCTATGTTATTTTATTTTCGCAAACGACATCGCATTTTTAAATCAAGCATTAAGCATTTCACAAATATTATGTTTTTATTATTAGCACATCGTTATTTTTTATTTTAATAATTTATATTTTTCTTCAAAGCATTTTTTATAATAATAAACCTCTTTTATATTTTTAACCAATACTTATTCGGTCTACCTCTACCCCTTCTAAACTCGTCCATAGCCAACCTATCACCCCCTTCCTCCCCCTCAAGACTGGGGCATTTGTGTCTCTCCTCTGCACATGTCCATGACCACACATCCATCTCAGCATCTTCTTCTCCGCAACTTTCATCTTTTGGATGTGTGAAGTCTTAACTGGCCAACACTCTTCCCCATACAACATAGTCGGTCTAACCACCACCTTAAGAACTTGCCTTTAAGTTTTGGTGGCACATTTTTATCCCATAAGACTCCAGATACGAGCCTCTATTTCATCTATCCTGCCCCAATACGATGTGTGACATTGTCATTAATCTCTTTATCCCCTTGGATAATAGACCCGAGGTACTTGAAGCTTCCCTTTTTTGGAATGACCTGAGTACCAAGCCTCACCTCCACGCTTGTCTCAAGGCCACTCTCGTTACTGAACTTGCACTCCAAGTATTCTGTCTTGGTCCTACTCATCCTAAACTCTTTAGACTCCAGAGTCTGTCTCCAAACCTCTATCTTAGCGTTCACTCCGCTGCGAGTCTCATCAATCAGGACTATGTCATCGGTGAATAGCATACACCATGGCACCTCCCCTTGGATTTGTCGCGTCAGTCCATCCATCACTAAGGCAAATAAGAATGAGCTAGTTTTGGGTAAACTAAATAAAACATGATCCTGATTAAATTAATTCTAATCTAAAAGGATAATAGTATTTTTGTCCCTTGATTATTGGTAAATTTTAATTTTGGTACTTGAGATATATAACTTAACACATTTAACATTCAATTAATTAGAGTATATGTTTTTATCCCTTTACATATGAAATATGTTATATTCAGACCATTTTTAGAAGTATATACAACAACAACATACTCAGTGAAATCCCACATAGTGGGGTCTGGGCAGGGTACATTGTACGCAGACCTTACTCCTACTCCCCATGTAGAGAAACTGTTTCTGGTAGACCCTTGACACAAGAACAAACACTTTAAAACAGTATATATAAAAGAAAATCCATAACACAATACTATGTAAAGCATGATAAAGCTGACTGGAAAAAAAAGTCATAACTACCATAAAACAATACGATAATCAAAGTACAACATCTTTAGAAGTATATATTGGTTTGAAATATAGGGTTGTTACAAGCTTAACGTAATAAATGAGTAATTAAATGGAGGATTGATTAATAATTCCGTAATTATGTGAATATTTACAAGTAAAGGGATTAAAAGTATATATTTTAAATAATTGAAAATTAAATGTGCTTAGTCAAATATTACAAGAATTAAAATTCGAATCTATCAACAACTAACGAATAGAATATGCTATTAACCCTAATCTAAACTTATAAATATGGATGCAATTCTAGAAGCATAAGTTTTGGTTGAGTTAATGGGCTTCCATTTGTAGAATTTGTTGGGACAATTAATTACGGTAGGAGAGAGCAGCATACATGATTTAGACAGTTTCTATTTGTTGCATAAATAGTAGATTAATATTTTAATTATATTAAATAAAAATAGGTCATAAAACTGACCTTTAAAGTATTTGACAATTTAGGTTTCTAATTATGTTATTATTGGTGAATAGAAATTTAGAGTCAATCCTATATGAGGTTTGATACAGATACAACTGCTTATATTATAGTCTTCGTAAAATTTAACATAAGTGAACTAGATAAAACGAAATATTAGTTCCGTTTTAAAAAAAGTTGCATAGAATTTTAGTTTTTGTGTCATGATCTGTGCGAGTATTAGAAGGAACGGAAGCCACCCTTAGCAGCTGTATACGTTGCATGCCTTGAAATCAACTTAAGATATTAACTATTTGAAAATACGAATTTATGAAATTTTATTGACAAGTTGACTACCTTGTTTTGCTTGACCAAAAAGGGCATATAATTAACAAGTTTTATAGACATACAATAGGCAATTAAAGGGACATTTGCCCCCCCCCCCCCTTCAATTTCATGATCTAATCTTCCATTTAGTTTAAGAAACAAATTAAATTTGATGAATTCTCATGAAAACCAAATGTTTCTATAAAGTAATGGTTTTATTCTCAAGTTTCCCCATGAAACCCTATTTCATACTCACTATAAAGAAAGAGTAACTAGGGACGACCAATTTTTTATTACTAAATAATAAAATTTGTCGTTAATCCTACTTAGAGATGGATCAACAAAAATAAAAAAATAATTGTCGGCTACGAGTGATTTAACTACTGATAAGCGATATAACAACAACAACATACCCAGTGTAATCTCAAAAGTGAAATTTTAGGAGGGTAGACGTAGATCTTACCCCTACCTCCCGGAGGTAGAGAGGCTATCTCTTAAAGACCCTTGGCTCAAGTGCGGCAAATCAAAGCAGTTATTAATAAGAAATATGATAATGAAGAAAACATCACAACTACTAAGAAAAGCAGTACAAAGCATTCATAAAAAGGAACAATAACAACAATAAATAGTGTGATAACCAAAATATAGTAAACAACATCTAATAATCAAAAGGCCAATAACTACAAGAGTAATGCTAAAACTACAACATATATGGTGCTCCAAACTACCATTAAGTGACTGATTAGCAATGAAGTTCATAAAAGAAGCTCGATTGTTAGGTTGCGCATATATGACTCTGGTTAGACTATTCACGGTTGTGATGGAACAAATGGATCTCTCTATCTTTAATCAGGTTTCTCAAATTCGATCCTTGTAATAGATAACAATGGTTCCTAGAAGATAGAATTAATTTCATTATTGTTGGGTATTTTTGCTCTATGGTACTTTATAAAGCAGTACGGGAAGTATATAACTATTACAAGTATTCGAAAGGATAAACAAAGATTTAATAGTTCAACTAGTAATCTGAAAATTACAAGATAACCACAAAAACTGAAATTACAATTTGTTGAAAACGAAAAATTGGAAACTTGTGTTGCTGAGTCGAGTGTGGCACTCTGTCCTTAAGACAATATTGCCCCGTATGTATCCTTTATACGTCCTGGATAATTTGTCTCCCAAGATAAAACAGCAATGGAACACTTGAGCAAAGGAAACTCAAGAGCTACCGTGAAGAATATTGAGTAACGAAATGATGCCTTGGAAGTTGTAGGAAGAAGAAAACTTTCTGCTTGTGTAAGCTTCTGAATTTCGTGTATATTATATGTGTGTTTTTCGTGCTCAACAATGGTGTAAGGGGGTGTTTATATAGGTGATGGAGGGGGTTGAAAACTGCCTCCATAATAGCCAAATAATGGCCATTATGGAGGTAGTAAAGTCACCAACATAAATGGTGAAAGACCAACGGATTTGGCCATTATAGGAGGAGTAATTCAGCCAAAGCACATCTAGGTCCTCCCTCCTTTAAACACATGGGATACCCCTTGGGGTCCCAAACCCCAAACCAATTTCGAGTCTTATATACACAACAATTCTTTCTTCCTCTACCGATGAGGGAGAATTGAACACAATACCACACTTTCCATGCTTCAAACACCTTACTTCGTGGACCAATATCTCTTTCATTTCTCAATGAAATTTGACGATTCTTGGCCCTACGGTTATCTACGTACTTAGTAGATCATGCATGTGTGAAGAACCGGATTCTCCAACATACGTAACACTAGTGTTTAAGCCGTTAAAGTTGGTCGGTCGCAACTCCCGCCAAAGGCAAATTTCCAACAATTATTTAGGCTAAATTTTCGCCTTGTAAGTTGCAAACTCTTTTGCCTTTTCTCATTATTTGTCCCGCATGCTTTCAGTCTCAATTTTCAAGACCAAAATATGATTATTGTCCAATTTGTTCTGTTGTCACTTTCTTAGTTACTATTAGCTTTCCCATATATGAAAGGGCAAAAAGTCCATAAGAGCTTATACCACTAATTATGCCAAAAGATTATAGTAATAAATAATAATTAAGCACAAGTTAAATCAATAGAATATGAGATAGAATCCTAGGAGCTACCTAACCAAATTCCTTTTTAAATATTTTCCCTGTCATGAAAATAACTTGAGCTAGATTTGGATTAAAGTAATTGAATAATTTTGATTGATATGGATATAATATATTTAAAAAAAAAAAAAGATAGACCAGATGATGTGCCAATTTCTTCAGGTTAAAAGCCAAAAGCCACGGAAAGATTAATAATTGTGAGTTTGAGTACTTCAAAAGTTGAATTAGCATTAGTACTGTAAGTTTTGAACCTAATTATTGTCGTTTAGGGCTAAGAATGGAGATAGTTAACTACTAAACTTTTGCATAGGTATCCGAAGACGGTGATGAGATGGATATGATCTGGAATGCCATAAAGCGCGACCCATTTCTAGCATTGAAAATTTCTATTCTTATTGAATAGTTCAAATAACTAATTGAACATAATAGGTCCATTCTTCTACTCTTTTCCAGAAGTCGATGACTATTCATAGCTATTATCTCCACTCTTAAATTAGAGGCTTTGGGTTCGAGCCTTAAGAATTTAAAAAAAAATAACTGATAGAGAATGTTCCTCCCTAAAAATTAGCTCGGATGGCCAGTTTTCAGACCAATTGTTAATATTTAATTATCGTTGGAATTGTAATTGAAAAATAACACCACTATTTAAGACGAAAATAATATCTGTACAAAAATGCCCCTATCTAAACATAGAACATTTTTAACACACGACGTTGGAGTTCGAGACTTAGACAAGTCAATTTCAAACATAATGTGCCTTGTTCCAAAATTTACTGGAGTTTCAAACTCTATGCACGATTTCATAGAGTTTAAATCTTTACTAATTTAAAGTTTTAAACTTTAGGAACGATTCATGTATTTAATATATTTACCATTTAAATGTGAAAATTTACTAGAGTATCAAACTACATGAACGACTCATGAATTTCAAACATTTATCAGTTCAAACTCCAATAAGGTTTCAGGGTGTTCAAACTTTCACAATCTAAGTGTGAGAATTGCTGAAATTTTAAATTGCATGAACATTTCATGACGTTCAAATCTTTATCGATTCCAACTCCGGGTACAATTCATGTTGATCAAACTGATAAATATTCAAACTCCACTAAAAAATTATGAGTCTGTATTTTAATTAATTAGGATTATTTTTATCAAAATTTTATTTCTACATTAAAAAGTAATTAATACTAAATATTTTTGAGACGTTGGCTATATCTAAGTTAGCGGTGCGAAAAAAGGCTATTTAGCAATTCTGTCATGTTTTTCTTTTCCGTAAGAGATAACCGTCAAAAACATATATGAACTATCGGTTTTTTGCGAGTTTCATATCCCAACTATCAATTGTTTATGAAAGAGAATAATCTCTTGCTTCTTTTCATTAGCTAATTAGCTTATATACAAAATATACAATAGTGAATCTAGGCTACAATTATGGAAACTAAATGTACACCTAACTAATACAAATCACTAACAATCTTTACCAAATCACTAAATATATTTACATTTATTCTATCAATATTATATCACACCCCCACAGTCGTAGCGGGAAGTTGTCGTACGTTGAGACTGTCCCGAAAATCTTCAAACCGAACCAAGGGAAGACCCTTAGTAAAGATATCAGCAATCTGATAACGTGACGGGACATGTAAGACATGTACTTGTCCACGAGCAACCATTTCGCGGCAAAGTGGATATCCATCTCGATATGTTTAGTGCGCTAATGTTGTACAGGATTCCCCGAGAGATATATTGCACTAACATTATCGCAGTAGACCAATGTAGCTTTCTGAATAGGATAATGAAGTTCTGAGAGGAGGTTTCGCAACCAACAGGACTCAGACACCACATTGGCGACCCTCGATATTCGACCTCCGCGTTAGAGCGCTACAAAGTAGCTTGACACTTTACCGACCAAGAAACTAAGTTATCACCGAGAAATACACAATAACCAGATGTCGAACGCATGGTATCTGGACATCCACCCCAATCAACATCCGTATAAGAAATGAGAGTAGATACCGATGATGGATATATGTGTATGACATGATCAAGAGTACCCTGAATGTAGCGCACAATGCGTTTGAGAGCGTGTATGTGTTCTTCCCTCAGATCATGCATGAATAAACACACAAGTTGCACCGCATAAGTAATATCGGGTCTCGTAAAAGTGAGATATTAAAGAGCCCCCGCAAGACTACGATAATATGAGGGATCCTCATATGGTGTGCTTGAATTAGCATTCAACTTCGGTTTAGTATCAACCGGAGTAGGAGATGGCTTACAAGTTGACATGCCAACCCGTTCAATGATTTCTGCTGCATACTTTCTTTGAGATAGAAATAGACCACCTGCATGATGAATGACAACTATACCCAGAAAATAACTCAATGGCCCCAAGTATTTCATAGCAAATTCTGAGTTGAGAAAAGATATGATAGACTTGCGAAGTGCATCAGAGGAAGCAGTCAATATAATATACAAAAAACAACAACAATATATCCAGTGAAATTCCACACCGTGGGGTCTTGGGAGGGTAGAGTGTACACAGACCTTACCTCCACCTTGTTAGGTAAAGCGACTTCTTCCGGGAGACCCTCGGCTCAAGACAAAGCATAATCACAAGCAAGGCACTCAAAACAAAGCAAAAGTAAAGAGTAAAGCAAGAGAAACAGTCAGACTCAGATAAAAAATTAAAGTAGTATAAAATGCATTCGAACAAAAGAGAGCAGTACCTAACACACCTAAATAAGCTAGACAAAATACACTAAAGAACACATAGCAGCAGAAATTAAACTACAATGGATAATAAAGCAATATTGTACCTATAAGTGATATGCTAATTTGGCCTACAGTAATAACACTACAACTATCAATTTGTAAGCATAAGTAGGACTACGCTCGAGTACTTACTACTCTTCTACCCTAATCTGTATCCTCCACAACCCCCTATCTAAGGTCATGTCCTCAGTAAGTTGCACTTGCGCCATATCCCATCTAATCACCTCTACCCAATACTTCTTCGGCCTACCTCTACCCCTCCTAAACCCGTCCAGAGCCAGTCTCGCACACCTCCGCACTGGGCATCTGTGTCTCTCATCTGCACATGCCCGAACCATCTCAACCTGGCTTTCCATATCTTATCATCCACCGAGGCCACTCCCACTTTCTCCCAAATATCATCATTTCTAATCATATCTCTCCTTGTATGCCTACACATCCATCTCAACATTCTCATCTCTACAACTTTCATCTTTTATATGTGTAACGTCTTGACTATCCAACACTCCACATACAACATAGTCGGTCTAACCACCACCCTATAAAACTTGTCTTTAAGTTTTGGCGGTACCTTTTTATCGCACAAGACTCCAGATGTAAGCCTCAATTTCATCCACCCTGCCCCAATACGATGTGTAACATCGTCATCAATCTCTCAATTCCCTTGGATAATAGACCCTAGGTACTTGAAGCTTCTTTTTTTTGAAATGACCTGAGTACCAAACCTTACCTCCACGCATGTCTCAAGATCGCTCTCGTTGCTGAACAAGTAGTCAATATAATATCATCCACATATAATAGAATGTAGGCCATAGAAGTACTGTGACAGTATATGAATAGAGAATGATCAGACTTATTGTGAGAAAACTCAAGAGTAGAAACATAATCTGCAAATCTCTTA
Organism: Anisodus acutangulus; assembly: GCA_029783415.1. Lineage (NCBI taxonomy): Eukaryota > Viridiplantae > Streptophyta > Magnoliopsida > Solanales > Solanaceae > Anisodus > Anisodus acutangulus. Next base: position 3,572,898 of record CM056489.1, on the reverse strand, counting down.
TACCATGCCCGAGGAGCCTGTTTTAGCCCATACAAAGATTTCTTCAGCAAACACACATGATTAGGATGTGCGGGGTCCCTAAAACCTAAGAGTTGATGCATTATACTATTTCCTTGAGTTCTTCGTGTAAGAAAGTATATTCACATCCAGTTGATGAATGAGCCATGTTTTTTAGAGAGCTAGACTGAGAACAGTGCGAATAGTTGCTGATTTTACCACTGGACTAAATGTATCTCCACAATCCATGCCAACCTGTTGAGTTTTTCCATCACCTACAAGACGAGCCTTATGTCTCTCAAAACAATCATCAAATTTTTCTTTATGAGTAAAAATCCACATAGAATGAATCATATTAACACACCAGGTGGACGTGGCACCAACTCCCACGTCTTATTTTCAATAAGAGCATTATAATCATCATCCATAGCCATTTTCTAATTCAGGTCACGAAGGGTAGACACGAGATTACGTAGTAGAGGGGATTTAATACCATTAGAGTTGAGATTAAATTATCGCTTTGGTCTAAAAATTCCCCGTTGGCTGTGAGTAACTGGCCTTGGAGCCGGAATAGGAGTGGGCTGGATTTGAGTGGAAGATGTGCTGTGGTCCGATTCTGGGCTGGACCGACGCTGCCCAATAGTCGAATGAGAGGAGACGGGTTGGTAGGGTAGTGGGCTGCCACCTGCTGGGCCTGGCGAGATGGGTTGATGTTTTGGGATGGTAGAGGGGTTTTGCTGCTGGGTTGGGCCGACTGGCATACGTTGCTGGCTGGAAGGAGTTGGACCAGCAGGCAGTGGGCTGGAATGTGTGGTTTGGGCCAAATGGTGGACCACATAAGGTGAAAAGTCATCATCCAAAAATTCATATGAATGGGACGTTGAACTATGAAACTTAGCAAAAGAAAATTGGGTTTCATCGAATATGACATGGCGACTAATGATGATTTTATTCGAGGATAAATCATAATATTTATAACCACAATGATTAGATGGGTAACCCAAAAAGACACAAGCGGTAGAGCGGGCTTGAAGTTTGTTTATGATAGTAGAGGGAAATAGAGGATAACATAAACACCCAAATATCTGAAGATGAGAATAAGAAGGGTCTTTTTGATAAAAAAATTTGAGTGGAGATTGGTAGGCTAATCCTTTGCTATGGAGTATGTTGAGAAGGTACGTTGTCATTTGTAATGCATGATGTCAAAATGAAGGTGGTAATGATGCATGAGCTAGTAATGTACGAACAATATTATTAATGTTGTAGATTTTTCTATCGGATTTTCCATTTTGTGATGACGATTGTGGACATGAGAATCGAAAAGATACACCATTAACTTTACAAAATTTCCTAAATGACCCATTATCAAATTCCCTTCCATTATTACATTGAATGTTCTTACCTCCCGTTCAAATTGAGTACATATGAATGCTCTAAATAATAGAAATGTGGAATAAACTTGAGACTTTTCAGATAACAAAAATGTCCACAAAAAATTAGAGTAATTATCCAACAACAAAATATAATAACGGTGGCCCAAAGAGCTCAAAACGAAAGACGTCCAAAGATCACTATGAATAATATCAAAAAGCAACATAGTAAAAGAATTAGAGGCAACAAAAGGAAATTTAACATGTTTTTTCAAGAGGACAAGAAAGACAAACATTAGAACTACGAGTGCTATTACACTAAATTAATTTATTGTGTTAAAGGGAGTCAAAAATATATGCTCCCGGATGACCCAAACGCGCATGCCATAAAGAAGGTGCTAAAGCTGCAAAAGTTGATGGTGTGGCTTGTTTTGTGGTGATGGTGGTTGTGATTGGATAGAGTTCGCCACGTCTATCATATCTCATTAGATGTATCCTCGTCCAAAAATCCTTCAGATAAAACCCACCTGGATTAAATTCAATAGAAATCGAGTTATCAGTTGTAAATTTCATAACAAACACTAAATTTTTAATCAATTGAGGAGCATGAAGGACATTTTTCAAGGCTAAAGGTGGGTTTGGGGGAGAAAAATTTGTGTGATCATAACCGCGAATTGAAATTGAATGACCATTACCAATAATTATGTCATGATTTTTGCTCAAATTGAAATAAGACGAGAGATTACCTTGCGCGGATGTCATGTGAGAGGTAGCACCGATATCCATGTACCAATTTGCATCCAGATGATTTAACCCAAGTGTATGCATCACTGCCTCGATATCCATGAGAGTCATGGAGGCAGTTGGGCCTGTTGCTGTGAAAACCTACTGCTGCCGAGACCCAAGGAGGCCAGGCTACTGACAGGTCTGCTGTGGTCGAGGCTCAAAATGGTCATTTTGCTGCTGTTGCCTGTTCATGGGCCTGGCCCAAGGGGTTTTCGGATATGGACATTGCGGGATGGGCCAAGGCCATTCGCAAGGCCACTACCCACTGGCCACTGCCAGACGTGTTGTGGCCTGGACCCCTGCTAGTTGCTACCACGTCTGCCACTGCCGCCACCGCCACTGCCACTACCGCGGCCGTCACCGCGATTTTTCTCACCGTGATTGCAGTTATGACCTTTTTTTCCACCACTATTATTATGATTTTTATTATAATTATCCGAGAATGATGGAGAGTCATCGGCTTCTCAAGACGTGGCAGCCACCATGGCTGAATGTGCTCCGGTTGTGTCCTTTTTAGCTAACCCTGCCTCTTCAAGAGTGAGCATGGAACGTGCTTGGTAGAAATGAGGGATAGGATTGTTTTGGCGAAGAAGAGTTCCAACCCCATTATAATCTTCGGTGAGGCCCACAACCATTTGAAGAACGAGACTATCATTTATGACCGGTGCTCCAACGTTCTTGAATTGATCCGACAATTCTTTGAACCTTTGACAATATGCGGAGGCATTCCAGAAATCCTCCATAGTTGTGTGAGAGAATTCTTGCTCAAGTGTTATGACACGAAAATTTATGTTATCTTGGAATTATCACACAATCTATTCCAAATTTCCATCGCCGTTGTGTCAGGTTCGATAATTGAATGCAAAAGGTTCGTAGAGATGGTGGAATAAATCCACTGGATGACTGTAGAATCAAGGGTTTCCCATAACTCGATGTCATCATCGGTGGATGGCACATTTGCCTTTTCTTTCTCCGGTTTAACGATGTGATGAAGGACTCTATGAGACCTTGCGTGAATTTTAAAAAGTTTCGCCTATGTTGCATATTGGACGTTCTCCATTTCAAGGACGATAGAGATGTTGTTCTTGATATTGAAGACTACAAGAGCAGGATAGAAGGTATTTTTTGTGTCACAAATGTATGAAGGGAGAGGAGATGGGCGGCGGAGGTAAGGGATAAAAAGTAGGGTACGACGGAAGTGAGTGAGAAGGAGGGGAGGATGATTTGTCCTAGACTTCTGATACCATGAAAGAGAATAATCCCTTGCTTATTTTCATTAGCTAATTAGCTTATACACATGATATACAATAGTAATTCTAGGCTACAATTATGAAAACTAATTATACACCTAACTAATACAAATCACTTACAATCTTTACCAAATCACTAAATATATTTACATATATTCTATCAGTTTCCTTTTTCTATCTAAACTATCACCATTTATGTGTTAAAATACACCTCAACTATCCATTGTTCCCTTTTCTACCTGAAAACCCTAAACCCCATCAGGTTAGAAAAGAGAACAATTAATAGTTAAGTGTATTTTAATATATATAAATGATAGTAATTTAAATAGGAAAAAGGAACAACTGATAATTAGGTGTGTGAAACTCGCGAAAAATGATATTGCCTATGTTTTTTTACCATTAACTCTTTTAATAATAAATTTTACTCAATATTCTAATTGATCATGAGCTCAAAACGAATACCAAGAAAACCAAAAAAGACTTCTCAATAGGAATCATCCATTAGCTAAAAGGTTAGAGAGATACAAAATTAAGTCGGCAGATCAAGGGGGGATTAAATTAATGTTATGGTATCTAAATAGATTAGTTTTACGTCACAAACGCATTTAACAATTGGTTTAGGGGCCTATCAAATTTTGACTTGAATGCTAAGTGACTGATAAACCTTAATTTCTTTTTTCAAATCAGAAATTTTCTTTCCTCTTTCTTTTCCTTTAAAAAAATTTCACTTTCTTATCGTTTTCAAATAAAAGATAAATTTTGAAAAGGTAAAGAGACAATTTTAAAAAGATAGAGCAGGTATCCGTTATGAGTAATTTAAATTTTATCTTACTTTAAACTACATTTTCTAATATAGATAAGTTTCGAGTTATATATGTTGGAAATTTGTTTTTGGTGGGGAGGTGCGTCCACCCATATTTAATGACTTAAACACTAGGGTTCCGCATGTTGGAGGCTTTGTCTCTTCACACGTGCATAATCTACTAAGTGAGTAGATGACTGTAGGGTCAAAGATCGTCAAATTTCGTTGAGAAATGAAAGAGATATTGGTCCACAAAGTAATGTGTTTGAGGCATGAAAATATGGTGTGGGACAAATCTACCACATCGGTGGGAAAAGGAAGAATTGTTCTCTTTATAAGTCTCAAAATTGGCTAAGGGTTTGGGACCCCAAGGGTAACACATGTGTTTGAAGGAGGGAGGACCTAGATGTGCTTGGGTTCAAGGCTAAGTCCACACGCGCGCGCCCGTCCCTTCCGGTCCAGGCTCTGGTCACGGGTCTTGGGCCTTGGGCTTCTTCTGATATTATCTCTTTGGACCCCCAAATTACTTAATATTTACAGTTTGGTCCCTGGAGTTTCTGAAAAGATGAAATTGGGAACGACGGAAGGCAGAAAGTTTTTGCCTGCCGTTTGGGTTGATTTTTGGAGCGTTAAAACTCCATTAATCTGCACTTAATCTCCTCCCTAAAAGCTCATTTATGTTGCACATTAAATCAGTTATTACTTGGCTGATTAACTCCTCACTAATGGTCATTACTTGGCTATAAACAGCCATTACTTGGCAGTTGAAAAGTCCCTCCCCTTATACTATATATTGAAGCATTTTGGCTCAATTGTGGAGACTACTACACAGAGACAAACGGAAGAGAGAACAACACAAATTCTGTCCAAAACGTGAGCAGAAACATTGGACAAAAACAGAAAAAACTATTCCTTCATTTTCCATTCTTCAGCAAGTCGTTTCGTGTTTATTTTCTTCGTCAGAATCAACCTATTTGCTTTGTAGTGTTGATTAGTTGTTGTTTTATCTTGGGAGACTATTGCCCGTTAACGTAAAAGCATATATAGGGGGCAATCTTGTCTTAAAGACAGAGAGTCATCTCTCGACTCAGCCACAGTTGTAACAATCCAGATTTATTGTTTCTTGATTTCAGGTTATCAATATTTCAAGACTCAACAAGCTTGCGGCAGTTCTGAATATTGGTTTGTTTGTTTATCCTTTCGAACACTTGTAATATTTATTTATTTTCCATACTGCTTTACAAATCCAACAATGTAAGTGTCATCAAATATCAATCATGAATAATATGATCATTTTTAAATAGTATCAGCTCCTTAAATAGAAATATATATATATATATATATATATATATATATAAAACAATAATAGTGATTAATACCTTGATTAAGGAGTTTCTGTCTAATTCAAATACATAGAATTGGTGCTTTGTTAATGATACTAATGATATACTTATACAATAGTGCAAAACATGACAGAACATGTAGTAACTCATACAAATTATCGTAAGTGAAAGAAATAATCCCCTTGATTATTTTCATTAATTGAAAGGCTATATATACAAGTTACATATTTCCATAATAGGAGAATCATATTCCTATTCTATTTCTAAAACCTTATTCTACCATAATTCTAACTATACAATTATGGTAGTGTATAATCCTACTTTTGGTAACAAATACATTACAATATACTACACATATATTTTCAAAATATACAATATTCTTAACTCTAAAATCAGCCACAACCGAGATCACTTATGGCCATAAATCGTGGCACTTATTATGGCAATATACACTTGTATATTGTGTGTATATTGCCATATTTAACACACACACCCGCAGTCATAGCGGGCGGTCTTCGAACGCAGAGACTGTCCCTAAAATCTTCAAAGAGTACCGAGGGAAGACCCTTTGTAAAGATGTTTGCAACTTGATATCTTGACGGGACATGACATACACGTACCTGCCCCCGAGCAACCTTTTCACGGACAAAGTGAATGTCCATTTCGATATGTTTTGTACGTTGGTGCTGAACCGGATTACCTGAGAAGTAGATGGCACTAACATTATCACAATATACTAAGGTCGCCTTCTGAATGAGGCAATGAACTTCTAACAGCAAATTACGTAACCAACACGATTCTGAGACCACATTAGCTACCTCTCGATATTCTGCCTTTGCACTTGAGCGGGATAGAGTCGTCTGACGCTTTGCAGACCAGGAGACCAAGTTGTTGCCAAGGAACATACAATATCTTGACGTAGACCGTCATGTGTCCGGACAACCACCCCAATCCGCATCTGTGTATGAGACAAATGTGGATGTAGAAGAAGGATACAAATGCAACTCATAGTCCAGTGTCCCATGAATATACCGAATGATGCGTTTGATTGCATTCATGTGCTCAACTCTGGGATCATGCATGAATAAACACACCTGCTGAACAGCATACGTAATATCTGGTCTGGTAAATGTAAGATACTGGAGAGCCCCTGCAAGACTGCGATAGCGGGTCGGGTCCTCGTATGGTGCACCTGTCGCGGCACTAAGCTTGGGTTTTGCATCAACTGGAGTAGTAGTGGACTTACATGATGACATCCCAGCCCTCTCGATCTTAGCAGCATACTTCCGTTGAGACAAAAATAAACCACCTGAATGACGTTTGACAGCAATCCCCAAAAAATAACTCAAGGGCCCTAAGTCTTTCATAGCAAACTCAGAACTGAGCATGGACATGATAGACTGGCGCAAGGCATCGGAAGAGGCAGTCAAGATGATATCATCCACATATAACAAAATGTAGGCCAATGACGAACCACGGCGGTAGATGAATAAGGAATTATCTGACCTGCTGTGAGTGAACCCAATAGTTGAAACAAAGTCAGTAAATCGTGTATATCAGGCCCGTGGAGACTGCTTAAGCCCATATAATGACTTCTTCAACAAACAGACATGATGAGGGCAGTTGGGATCCCTGAAACCCAACGGTTGATGCATATAGACTGTTTCCTTGAGATCACCATGTAGGAAAGCATTCTTGACATCCAACTGATGAATATGCCATGTCTTTGAAAGAGCCAAGCTAAGCACAGTGTGAATAGTAGCCGGTTTGACTACCGGGCTAAACGTCTCCCCACAATCTATCCCAACCTGCTGAGTCTTACCATCACCCACAAGCCGCGCTTTATGTCGAGCAAATGAACCATCTGAATTTTCCTTATGAGCAAAAATCCACATAGACCTGATAACATTAATACCATATGGACGGGGCACCAACTCCAACATCTTATTATCAATAAGAGCATTATATTCATCAGTCATAGCATTTTTTCAATTAGGGTTATTTAAGGAGGACATAGGGTTACGGGGTAAGGGGATTTAGAGACATCAGAATGTAAATTAAAATGTCTTTTAGGTGTAAAAATACCACGTTGACTACGAGTGACCGGTCTATGACTCGAGGAAGAATTGAGTGAATTTTGAGAATTTGCTGGGCTCGGGACGGACGGGCCAGCAGGCAGTGGGCCTGCTGGCCCAAATCGGTAAGCTGGGACGTCTTCTAGATCAGTTCAGGTGGTGGGATCGCCCAATTGGGACCGATCCGCACTGGAATTGGGGACGACACTGTGGGTCCAGCGGGCAGTGGGCCCGCTGGAGGATTTTGGGTGCGTGAGATGTCCGAAAAATGTCGAATAATATACGGGGATATTTGTTCATCCAAAAAATTATACGACCGAGGCTCGGGAGTGTGAACTTTCGCAAAAGGAAATTGGATTCATCAAAAATGACGTGGCGATTAATTATGATTTTATTGGAGGATAAATCAAAGCATTTATAACCACGATGATTAGACGGATAACCCATAAATACACACGGGGTAGACCGAGCCTGAAGTTTGTTAATTGTGGTGGATGGGAATAACGGAAAACACAAGCACCCAAAAACCCGAAGATGAGAGTAAGGAGGGTTCTTATTATACAGTATTTGGAGGGGGGAAGAATATGTCAGACCTTTAAAGGGAATGATGTTAAGAAGATATGTGTCCATTTGTAGAACATGATGCCAAAAGTATAGAGGTATGGAGGCATGAATTAAGAGAGTTCGGACAATGTTATTGATGGAACGAATTTTGCGTTCGGCCTTTCCATTTTGTGAAGATATATGAGGACACGAAAACCGAAAATTGATCCCATTATTAGCACAGAATTCCCTAAACTCCCTATTGTCATACTCTTTCCCATTATCATATTGAATATTTTTTATTTCTCTTTCGAATTGAGTACGAATGAAAGCTCTAAATTTGATGAAGACGAAAAACACTTGTGATTTATTCGCAATTGAAAACGTCCACAAAAATCTAGAATAATCATCTAAAAAGAGAACATAATATCGATGACCCATTGAACTAAGAACAGGAGACGTCCATAGGTCGCTATGAATAATATCAAATGGCATTAAAGTATGAGAATTGGAGTCTATAAATGGCAACTTAACAATTTTTTCTAATGAACAAGACTGACAAATTGGAGTACGACTCGTACCCTTACAAGAAATAAAACTATTTTTATCTAAAACTGATAAAATATAAGATCCCGGATGACCCAGGCGAGCATGCCACACGGAAGGAGATATGGCTGCAAAAATTAATGGCAAGGTTTGACGCGATGGACTGAAACCGGGCATGATAGGATACAGATCCCCCATACTATCACACCTCATGAGATGGCTTCCCGTCTTGAAATCCTTCACAGAGAAACCAAAAGGATCAAATTCAACAGAAACCGAATTGTCAGATGTGAACTTTCGAACAGACACTAAATTTTTAATCAATTTAGGAACGTGTAAAGTATTTTTCAAGAGAATGGGTGGATTGGGGGAGACAACGTTTTCTGACCATACCCTAGAATTGGAATAGGACTGCCATTACCAACAATTATCCCTCGAGGGGTGCTCAAATTGGAATAAGATGAGAGAGTACCTGATTCGGAAGTCATGTGAGTCGTGGCACCGGTGTCCATGTACCAATTTGGGTCCGATTGAGTTAACCCTAACGTGTGCATCACGGCCTCGATATCGGTTTGAGTGGGGCCTGTTGCATTATGAGCTTGCGGAGGTCGGGGCCCGAGAATTCCAGACCGTGATGGAGCTGGGTCGTAGCTGCCGCCGGCCATTCTTTGGCCTTGTCGAACAGCGCTTCCGGGTGTTGGGCTTTGGTGTTGGTCAACCCATCGATCACCGGAAGTTGCGGCTAGATTGTAAGGGCTGTTGGCCCACGGCCCACTGCCCCAGCCCCACTCCTATGGGCCCTACTGCTGGGCCCAGGGGGGTGGTGGGCCATTGTTCCCTAGATGGGACCCACCGCCTGCTTGCTGTCCACCAGAACCGCCGCGTTTGCCCCCACGATTTTTGTTATTATTCTTGCGATTATTCTTGCTGCCACCATGATTATGGTTTTGGCCCGAATTATTCACAAAACCCGAAGAACTAGGAGAGGACGCCACCATGACGACGGGGCTTGCTCCGGTAGTCGCCTTTTTAGCCAAACCCGCTTCTTTCAAAGTAAGCATGGAGCGGGCTTGATAGAAGTCAGGAAGAGGGTTGCTTTGGCGAAGGAGAGTTTCAACACCATTATAGGCCTCCGAAAGACCGGCAACCAACTGTAGAACTAGACGATTATTCGTTATTGGTGCGCCAACATTACAGAGTTGATCCACCAACCCATTTAGTTTCTTGCAATATGCAGAAACGTTCGAAAATTCGTCCATTCGAACGAGAGAGAATTCCTGCTCGAGTGTGACGACACGTGAATGTTGATTATCTTGGAATATGTCACGCAATCTATTTCAGGCTGCCATAGCCGTGGTATCCGGCTCAATAATCGTCTGTAGAAGGTCCACTGAAATAGTGGTGTAGATCCACTGGAGAACGGTAGCATCAAGAGTGATCCATAACTTAGGATCCTCCGCAGGAAGAGGTCTAGCGGGAGGAATGATGTGATGAAGAACTTGATAAGAGATAGCGTGAATTTTAAACAACTCCGCCCACGTCGCATATTGGGCGTTTTCCATCTCAAGGACAATAGGGATACAGTTCTTGATGTTGGAAATCATGAGGGCAGGATGATAATTGTTCTTAGACATATTGAAAGAACAAAGAAGGAGGGGAAATTTAAGAAAGGCTTTTGAGAGCGGAAGACGAAATTTGGAAGAGAAACCCGAGGGGGGGGGGGGTTCTCGGCCGAGAGAGGTCAAAAAAAAACTTTGGGAGAGAATTTTTTTTTTGTAAAACCTAGTCTCTTGATACCATGAAAGAAATAATCCCCTTGATTATTTTCATTAATTGAAATGGTATATATACAAGTTACATATTTCCATAATAGGAGAATCATATTCCTATTCTATTTCTAAAACCTTATTCTACCATAATTCTAACTATACAATTATGGTAGTGTATAATCCTACTTTTGGTAACAAATACATTACAATATACTACACATATATTTTCCAAATATACAATATTCTTAACTCTAAAATCAGCCACAACCGAGATCACTAATGGCCATAAATCGTGGCACTTATTATGACAATATACACTTGTATATTGTGTGTATATTGTCATATTTAACAGTAAGTACTTCAATAATAAAGGCTTCATTTTAATGTTGCAATAAAGTGATAGCAATGCTTGTAATTAAAATTTTTAAATTACGTAGACAAAAGCATAATGGAGTCTTAATTAGTGTATTGAAGACTCTGTCGAACTCATTTTAGGAAATACTGGCCCCATAGTAATAACCGTGTAGTAACTAAATAAATACGAGTTTATGAAAAAATATATATAAAAAAAGACGTACATATGAGAAACTCATCATTAACCAATCTTTTGTGTCAATATGAATTTTCCTAATAAGGTAAAAACAATTCAATGAAAAACTAATGTTAAAGGAAACATGGGCATCTCGAAGGGTTAAATAGTTATATAGCTTACAATAAATTGTTATTTTATTTACTTTTGTGAAAGGCGGCGTCTTAGCTAGCTTGTACAAACCTCAATTATTTTGCTGAGTACATGCTATCTACCATCGTAGAAAATTTATTGAAGTACCAAAGGCGAACGAGGCTCCCAAGTGAGGACGTATTGCAGCTTGACCTCTTGGGTTGGAAGAGAAATTAATCTGATATAGTACAAGAAAGTACATATTTGAGGGATCTCGAGGCACAATTAACCAATGGCGAAAACTCAAAAATTCATGGCTCCAGGTGTGCCCCTGAGATAGTATCCCAAATATTAGATATCATGAACGCGAGGTGCACCATATCATACCAAAAAAATGAGCAACCACTCGTATTTGATAGTCGTTGTGGCGATAAGCTTCTGTTAAACAGCCACTCTCGGCCAGAAATAGTTGTAGTATATATGGTATATATATTTGTAGTATATTGTAATAAAAAGGATACCTTAATTAGTGTTATACACCTACCATAATTGTATAGTTAGAATTATGGTAAAATAAGGATTTAGAAGTAGAATAGGAAAAGGATTTGTAGTATTATGGAAAGATGTAACTTGTATATATACCTATTCAATCAATGAAAATAATGAAGGGGATTATTTCTTTCATGGTATCAAGAGACTAGGTCTAAACAAAAGTTTTCTTCTCTCAAACTTTTGCCTCTTTGGCCGAGAACCCCCCCCTCCCTTGGGTTTTTCTCTCCAAATATCTCGTCTTCCGCTCTCAAAAACCTCTCTTAAATTTATCCTCCTTCTTTGTTCTTTCAAATATGTCTAAGAACAATTTTCACCCCGCCTCACGGTTTCCAATATCAAGCTCGGTGTCCCTATTGTCCTTGAGATGGAAAACGCTCAATATGCAACGTGGGCTGAGTTGTTTAAAATTCACGCTATCTCTTATCAAGTTCTTCATCACATAATTCCTCCCGCTAGACCCCTTCTGCGGAGGATCCCGAGGTATGGATTACACTTGATGCTACCGTTCTTCGGTGGATATACGCCACTATTTCGTGGACCTTCTACGACGATTATGGAGCCCGATATCACGGCTATGGTGCATGGAATAGATTGCGTGACATATTCCAAGACAACCAACATTCCCGTATCGTCACACTCGGCAGAATTCTCTCTCGTTCGAATGGACGCATTTCCGAACGTTTCTGCATATTGCAAGAAACTAAAGGAATTGGCGGATCAACTCCGTAATGTTGGCGCACCAGTAACAAATAATCGTCTAGTTCTACAGTTGGTTGCCGGGCTTTCGGAGGCCTATAATGGTGTTGGAACTCTCCTTCGCCAAAGCAACCCTCTTCCCGACTTTCATCAAGCCCGCTCCATGCTGACGTTGGAAGAAGCCGGTTTGGCTAAAAAGGCGGCTATCGGAGCAAGCCCGGTTGTCATGGTGGCATCCTCTCCTAGTTCTTCGGATTTTGTTAATAATTCGGGCCAAAACCATAATAATGGTGGCGGCAAGAATAATCGCAAAAATAACAAAAACCGCGGGGGCAAACGAGGTGGTTCTGGTGGCGGTTCCGGTGAGCAACAAGCAGGTGGTGGGTCCCATTCAGGGTATAGTGGGCCACCACCACCGTGGGCCCAGCAGTGGGGCCATTGGCAGTGGAACCCGCACCCTCCAGCCACGCTTCAGCCGCCGCTGGTCGCCAACAGCCCAGCCCAACGCCCGGTGGCGCCCATCGGCGATGGCCCAACAAACAGGAATCCAAAGACCTACGGCCCAAAGAAGCATCACGGAATGGCACCCTTGGGCCCCGCCCTCCACAAGCCCATCATGCGGGCCCCACTCATACCGATATCGAGGCCGCGATGCACACGTTGGGATTATCCCAACCGGACCCAAATTGGTACATGGACACCGGGGCCACTACTCACATGACTTCCGAATCAGGTACTCTCTCATCTTATTCCAATTTGAGCACCCCTCGGGGGATAATTGTTGGTAATAGCAGTTCTATTCCAATTCTAGGGTATGGTCAGAAAACATTGTCTCCTCCTAATCCACCACTTCTCTTGAAAAATACTTTACATGCTCCTAAATTGATTAAAAATTTAGTGTCTGTCCGAAAATTCACAAATGACAATTACATTTACATTGAATTTGATCCTTTCGGTTTCTCTGTGAAGGATTTCAAGACGGGGAGTCATCTCATGAGATGTGATAGTAGGGGGGATATGTATCCTATCATGCCCGGTTTCAGTCCATCGAGTCCAGCCTTGCCATCAGCTTTTGCAGTCATCTCTCCTTCCATGTGGCATGCTCGTCTGGGTCATCCGGGATCTTCTATTTTATCAATTTTAGATAAAAATAGCTTTATTTCTTGTAAGGGTACAAGTCGTACTCCAATTTGTCAGTCTTGTTCATTAGAAAAAATTGTTAAGTTGCCATTTGTAGACTCTAATTCCCATACTTCTATGCCATTTGACATTATTCATAGCGACTTATGGACATCTCCTGTTCTTAGTTCAATGGGTCATCGATATTATGTTCTCTTTTTAGATGATTATTCTAGATTTTTGTGGACGTTTCCAATTGCGAATAAATCACAAGTGTTTTCCGTCTTCATAAAATTTAGAGCGTTCATTCGTACTCAATTCGAAAGAGAAATAAAAAATATTCAATGTGATAATGGGAAAGAGTATGACAATAGGGAGTTTCGAGAGTTTTGTGCTACTCATGGGATAAATTTTCGTTTTTCATGTCCTCATACATCTTCACAAAATGGGAAAGCCGAACGCAAAATTCGTTCCATAAATAACATTGTCCGAACTCTCCTAATATATGCCTCCATACCTCCATATTTTTGGCATCATGCTCTACAAATGGCCACATATCTTCTTAACATAATTTCTTCTAAGGGTCTAACATATTCTTCCCCCCTAAAAATACTATATAATAAAAACTCATCTTATTCTCATCTTCGGATTTTTGGGTGCTTGTGTTATCCGTTATTCCCATCCACCACAATTAACAAACTTCAGGCTCGGTCTACTACGTGTGTATTTTTGGGTTATCCGTCAAATCATCGTGGTTATAAGTGTTTTGATTTATCCTCCAAGAAAATCATAATCAATCGCCATGTCATTTTCGATGAAACTCAATTTCCATTTACGAAAGTTCATACTCCCGAACCTAAGTCATATAATTTTTTGGATGACCAAATATCCCCGTATATTATTCGAAATTTTTCGGACATCTCCTGCACTAAAATCCTCCAATGGGCCCATCGCCTACCGGCCCAACAAAGATCGCCACACCGCTTATTCCAAAATCGAACAGCTTCCAAAGAATCGGGTTTGCCCAGCCTGAACTGGTCCGTAAGCCGAGTCCAAATTATTTTCGATTTGGGCCAAGAGCCCATCGTCACGCCGCCAGCCGCCTGAGCCTAGAAAATTCCCAAAATTCCCTTAATTCTTCCTCGAGTCATAGACCGGTCACTCGTAGTCAGCGGGGTATTTTTACACCTAAAAGACATTTTAATTTACATTCTGATGTCTCTAAATCCCCCTTGCCCCGCAATCCTGTGTCCGCATTAAATAACCCTAATTGGAAAATTGCTATGACTGATTAATATAATGGTCTTATTGATAATAAGACGTGGGAGTTGGTGCCCCGTCCATATGGTATTAATATTATCAGGTCTATGTGGATTTTTGCTCATAAGGAAAATTCAGATGGGTCCTTTGCTCGGCATAAGGCGCGACTTGTTGGTGATGGTAAGACTCAGCAGGTTGGTATTGATTGTGGTGAGACGTTTAGTCCGGTGGTCAAACCGGCTACCATTCGCACTGTACTTAGCTTGGCTCTTTCAAATACTTGGCCGATTCATCAGTTAGATGTCAAGAATGCTTTTCTACATGGAGATCTCAAGGAAACAGTCTATATGCATCAGCCGTTGGGTTTCAGGGATCCCAACCGACCTCATCATGTCTATTTGTTAAAGAAGTCATTATATGGGCTTAAGCAGTCTCCACGTGCCTGGTATACACGATTTGCTGATTTTGTTTCGACTATTGGGTTCACACACAGCAAGTCAGACAATTCTTTGTTCATCTACCGCCGTAGTTCGTCATTGGCCTATATTCTGTTATATGTGGATGATATCATCTTGACTGCCTCCTCCGATGCTTTGCGTCAGTCTATCATGGTCATGCTCGATTCACGAATTTGCTATGAAGGACTTAGGGCCGTTGAGTTATTTTTTGGGGATTGCCGTCAAACGTCATTCAGGTGGCTTGTTTTTGTCTCAACGGAAGTATGCTGCTGAGATCATAGAGAGGGCTGGGATGTCATCCTGTAAGTCCACTTCCACACCGGTTGATGCAAACCCAAAGCTGAGTGCCGCAAAGTGCACTATACGAGGACCCGACCCGCTATCGCAGCTTGCATGGGCCCTCCAAAGATCTTACCTTTACGGTCGGATATTACATATGCGGTTCAGCAGGTGTGTTTATTCATGCATGATCCCAGTGGGTTGAGCACATGAATGCAATCAAACGCATCATTCGGTATATTCAGGGACACCGGACTATGGGTTGCACTTGTATCCTTCGCCTACATCCACACTTGTCTCTTACACGGATGCGCGATTGGGGTGGTTGTCCCGACACCGCACGGTCGACTGCCATCTTGTATGTTCCTTGGCAACAACTTGGTCTCATGGTCGGCAAAACGCGTCAAGCAACTCGCCACGCTCCAAAGGCGAGGCGTAATATCGAGGGGTCGCAAATGTGGTCTCCGAGTCATGTTGGCTACGTAATTTGCTTTTGGAGCTTCATTGTCCCATTCAGAAGGCAACCTTGGTATATTGCGATAACATTAGTGCCATCTACCTTTCAGGTAACCCCGTTGAACACCAACGCACCAAGCATATCGAAATGGACATTCACTTTGTCAGGAAAAGGTTGCAAAGGGTCAAGTTCGCGTATGCCATGTCCCGTCTCGTTATCAAATTGCAGACATCTTTACAAAGGGTCTACCAGCGGTTCTCTTTGAAGATTTTAGGGACAGTCTCAGCGTTCGAAAACCACCCGCTATGACTGCGGGGTTGTGTTAAACAGCCACTCTCGGCCAGAAATAGTTGTAGTATATATGGTATATATATTTGTAGTATATTGTAATAAAAAGGATACCTTAATTAGTGTTATACACCTACCATAATTGTATAGTTAGAATTATGGTAAAATAAGGATTTAGAAGTAGAATAGGAAAAGGATTTGTAGTATTATGGAAAGATGTAACTTGTATATATACCTATTCAATCAATGAAAATAATGAAGGGGATTATTTCTTTCAGCTTCGTTTCTACGTATACTATGACTTTGCCATTTAACAGAAGAGAAGAAATTATCTATTTACATGGAGTATCTAATATGGTAAACAAGTTAGGGACATATTGAAGATAGGAGTAACAAATAATTTTGAGGATGTTACTTGAATCAATGCACAAGGATGCGATCATATCAGCACTAATGCATCGAATTTCATCAAAACTCCGAAGTTAATCGTGCTTGAGCGAGAGTAGTATTAGGATGGGTGACCCTCTGAGAAGTCCTCGTGTTGCATCCTCCTAAAGGGGAATCTTGGAGTAACTAGTAAAGTTGTTGCCATGTGACCATGAAGTCACGGGTTCTAGCCGTGGAAACAACCTCTTGCAGAAATGAAGGATAAGGCTGCATGCAAAAGACTTTTGTGGTCCGGCCCTTCCCCGGACCCCGCGCATAGCAAGAGCTTAGTGCACCGGGCTACCCTTGATGGGAAAGACAAATCTTGCCTTTTAATTCAATTATTATTGACCATTATCAGGTCTTTCTAGCTGGAATTTTGAAGAGCACCGCCCCACCCCACCCCTCCACCCCACCCCCCACCCCAAATAAAATTTCTTTTGCAATGCTTCTCATGTTACTTCCAGAGCATCCTTTTATATTTTCTGAGTTGTTAAGGTGCTGATATTAAAATATAAAGACAACATCCCACATTGAAGCAACACATTTTCTAACTATTTGGGCTTGACAAAGACACATCTGTTCAGGTTTGCTACTTTTGATGGATTGAAGTGGAACAATTTACACAGACAGCCTATTTTTCAGTTTTCTACAAAGAGGATTTGCACAACGCCATTTAAGGTGCAACTACCATTTTAAAATCTTTGCATTCATAGCTCGTTTAGGGTTTTCAGCATTTAAATTACCATTATTGCAAGCTTGAAGAAGTCGGTCTTAAAATTCAAATAAGAAAATTGAATTTAAATCAAGTAGGGTTGGAAAAGCTTGGAAGAAATGACAATGATGTTTGAAGTTTGACCTTGGCAAGCTAAACTCTAGAAATGGATTGTTGAAAGTTTGGTTTTGACAAGACAAACTTCAGGTAAAATTGTCAGAAGTTCGCTGCCAAACTTCATACGCGAATTTTTGCAACTTCGACAGTGTATGCCTTAAGTTGGTTCCAAAGTGGTTAAATTAGTAAACTTTTAGACACTGCAACTATGGCTTAAATGGTTGTCCCAAAATGTACTATCTGTGCACTTGCCCCATTGAAGTGTCAATTGAATCATACCTCAATCAAACAATAGTTAACAGTGCTGCTGGAAAACAAAATCATGTCATTCTATAGTTCCATCCAACAACTTACAAGGTTTTTATTGGGATTTCAAAGAGTCATGCACTAATATGTACAAACCTCAGATCATAATTATTCTACATCGAAGCGGTACACACCCACAACAAGTGTTTATTAAGAAAAAAAAGACTTGTACAAATGGACATCTCAAAGGACTGAAGCAAAAGCGAAACCTATACAACTATCCGAGCTCCAGATTTTACTTCGCCAATTCTACATACCTCTCATTAGGAGCAAAAAGGAGGAATTTTCTTGCATGATATCGAAAATGAATACCTGATGCCTGTGTATCTCAACTCAACATCACTTTCACCTTCTTGATGACATGCATAGGGGTCAACAGAGAATGAATATACAGCCAGTCTCTCTATAACAACATCGTTTGTTTCGTTATTTTTTGGCTGCTATAGCGAAATGTTGTTATATAGAACATATAATATAACATAACATGAAAGATCGGTTCCACAGAAAATATGATTGTTATAGTGAAATGTTTATAGAGGATGACTGTACTTTCAATCTCTCTTGTCCCGATGATACGTGGAACGCCATGGTTTTTATGTAGTAAAACTCTTTCAGATCGAACATTGCATAATGTCAGTCTCACAGAGCATAAATTTTCTCATCGGAGTTGTAGTCATCCATATCAGAAATATTTGCAGAAAAAGACCACGAGAAAGATTTGCTCCCGCTCGCTCTTTTGATACGCCTTTGAGAATCGCTACCACATATTCCAAAATGCTGTCGGAAAACGAAGTAGCACAAGCTAACCAGAGTTCCAATAAGAATTGGTGCACCGAGCACAGTAATCGTTATCGCCATCCACGAGTTTCTCCTCCCTACAACAACGAAACCAACAGCTAGGAACGCTCCACACGTACTAATGCATGCTGCCCACATCAACTTATTCACGACCGAGACGATTTGTTTCTGAGCTCTAGTATCCCAGGCAACCAGAGTAATCTGAACGACGACGACAGCGAGAGATATAAAGAGAGAAGTAGCATTCAGGAGGCAGAACACACGAAACGCAACGGTATCAGCGATTCGGGCTTTTCCTGCTTCGGGCCCGGTATCGACGTACTGGCCCGGTAAGCTGAATATAGCAAGAAAAGCAATAGAGGCGAACAAAACAGCAACTACCGTCACAGAGTTAATGGTATTCTGAACAGCTTCTCTATGAATCTTCCTAAGCTCTTTCGCGATACCAGAAACACGCCGTCGGGTCTTTTCGTTTTGTATAAGCTGGGATTTGACCTCGTGTTTAATGTCACTTACGGTTCTCTTAAGTTCCGATTCTCTATCGAATTGGCCCACAAATCGGGCATGTTTTGCACCAGCCTCAGTTAGAGCTTCCTTAATTAACAAAGCTGAGTCTCCGTATTGTAGTTTGTCTGCTAAGTCCATTGCCGTTTCCTTTTGATTATTAATTGCGTTGATGTCAAGGGATGTGTAAGTGAGCAGAAGGCTTACAATCTGAAACAAAGGCAAATCATTAGGATACGAAAAAAATCAACAATAGTAAGAAAATACAACTACTTCTCAGACAACCTAACAGCAGTAGTGCAGGATGAACAATGCATAGTTGGTACATGCACAAAAGCATTTTCTATGTCAGCGTTCAATATTTCTGGAAAAAAGAGAACCATCAATTATGAGTCTAAAACATTGAGATTCAGTTCAGTCTGGGTGCCCTTCACAGTTGAGACATCTATACAACAACAACAACTGAGGACGGTAGAGTGTACGCAGACCTTACCTCTACCTTGGTAGGTAGAGCGACTGTTTCCGAGAGACCTTCGGCTCAAGAAAAGCACCAAAGCACAAGCAAAAGCAAAGCTAGATTTACATCTGGAATACACACAATGAGCTCTGCTTCACCAATATTTTACCTGGACAAGTTAAAACTCCTATGAGTCTTCCGCTTATGTTTATGCGTTTGGACATATCAATGATGGTTCTTCAGCAATGTTGCATAAATGTAAACAATTTAAGAATTTTTAGGATTATATAAAAAATATATAAATATGATCCGTCAAAATGCAACCCAGCCCGCTACTGGGGTAGGGTTGGGTTAAGCTTTTTTAAGCCCATTTAAAGCTGAGGCTTATAAGCCCAATCTCAGTCAGCCCGTGGCCCTTGAGGCTTGACCGAGGCCGGGCCAAGGCCGGCACATGGACCAAAAGACTATTTAATTCAAATTATAAATTTAAAAGAAATTATGCAAAAGAAGTAAAAGCTAGGAATAGTGATTACCAAATAAGTTTTAGTATCTTACACAATACTTTACTCATTTAGCGTTAAATCCCTAATATAATTTGTAATCACCAAGTATAAAAATTGCATCCATCATGAAGATGTTCAAACACTTGTTGCTACTCGAAATTGGTTGCACGACTTTACCCAAATTCAAATTAAGTGATTTTAATATTATTAATTTTTGAAATGTAGTTATTTGATAATGTTCAATTAATTAAATTTGCATATGAATGTAGATGAAGATGAAAATATTTATTAAGACAACTTTCACAAACAGAATCAACCGCGCTTGACAATGTTTGGTGTTGAATATGCTATAAATTGTCTCATGTAATCATATGTTAGAAATGTTAACAGATTGACATACTTTTATATTTGAATTTAGGTTGAAAAGAGATTTTCTTATTAAAAAATTGAAGAAAATGAAGGGCTAGCTCACCCCAACCCGCGGCCCTTTAGGGATGGGTTGGGCTAGCCATTTTAAGGCCCTTTCAAATGATGGGCCAGCCCATCCTAGTCCATCAAATTCCTTGGTCCGCGAGGCTTGGGTTGGGTTGGGCCGGGTTGCCCATTTTGACAGCTCTAATTATTGGGATGCTAACTCAACATAGATGCACCAAAAAAAGTAATTAGAAAAATAGACAACAAATCAACAAAAAGAAAATAGAAAAACGAAAAGAAACAAGACAAACAAATGCAGACTCAGCCACCAATTATAATCCCCCTTCTCTTCAATATACATTTATTTAAATTCAAACGCATAATCATTTGATGATTTAGTTAGCCTTAAATTGCAAAAGAATCTGTTTCACCATACATATCAAGCTAGATATCTTGGTATGCAAGTTAATAGTATAAGAGCGCGAAGGGGAAATAAAATTGAAGCTCCTTTCTATCACATTTTTCATTAGTCATAGAACACTTAATATATAGTTAAGATTTGAGCAAAATTTCTTCCTAATTCAACCAGGTTAAATTAAAGTTAGTAGACTGATAGCAAAATTGACACCCTCCCTTTCTTCTTGGTAGAGTTTCTTTAGACTACTATACATTGTAATCAAGTATTGACTAATTTGCACAATTTATCCTCCATATTTGTTTCCCAAATGACGTATATGTTCTGATCAATGATGTGTGCAGTGAAACAATAAATTGGTCTTGGAACTAAAAGTTCCACATTTTTCTTTGCATCCTTTCCTTTTCGCCTCTGCTCCATCACAAAAAATTGCAACTTATGCTATATAAATCACTAGGATGTTTTGAGTTTCTTCTCAACTTTGTAAATTCAAGATATACTTAGATGATGAAACAATATTACAAAATTCTTATCATGAGTTTCTATTCGTTTCTCGTCCTGTTAGCATTCATTTTTCACTTACTGAAAAACTTCCGCTTCCTATCAGGGGTCCCAAAAGAGACCAAAAAACTCTGGGAAACGGTAGCAACTGTCTTCTGATTGTGTTCCAAAACGAGGTTACCTAGACTCAACTATGGGTATGTATTGGATATGGGTGATTATGGTGACTTCAATGTGCTGATCTCTCAATGTGATTGAAGGCTTTTATCCGTAAAGGTTAGGAGTGGTCATTGCAGAAGTTCAGCAAAGTCATCGAGGCAATTTAAACGGCTCCTTATAACTAGCCTTGGCAAGCACCTTTTAAGTTTATAGTCAAACATTATAACATACAATAGTTTTCTATTAGGTTTGAACACTAGAAAACTTTGTATACCTGATGTGGCAGCAAAAGCATTGTAAGAAAATGTAATTACTTGGAAGCCCGAAGCCCAAATCTCATTACATGGAATTTTTTTTGAAAAGGTAAAACTTAAAAAATTGGGTAAGATCCACCGAAGTGGATAGCCTTAACCATGTGACTTGTGACTGGTAACAGGTAAAGCCCGAAGGCTGTTCCCGTCCATATCGGGGGAGATGCAAACCATCTCTCCTTTCTATGAACACTCTTCATTGCATGGATGATGGATCCCACATCAATAAGAAAAGTTTGATAGTTCCTAATATGTGTCCATTGTAAAATAGAGTATTATTCGACATGTTGTGTGTAATTAAAGGACTCGGTTGTCTTTCACCAAAAGATGTTCTCAATACCCATCCGTTTGCTTGTTATTTTTCATATAGTCCACTAAAAATGGATAATATGGATCCATATTATCAATACCCATTCGTTTGCTTGTTATTTTTCATTAGTTCTTGCTTTCTGAGAGTCTAAACTTATTTTGGCGTTTAGCTTGTGTTCTCACATGACTATTCCTGAAACCATATTATCCATCGGTTAACCCATTTTTTATCCGTGTTAAATATATCCAATTTTCCTTAGCCCAGGGCCTGTCATTGACCAGGGATCGAATCCCTTAAGTCACTTACACAGACCCCACCCGTGGGAATACACTGGGTAAGTTGTTGTTGTTGTTATTTAACTCATTTTGACCCGCCCATATCCGATCTGACCGGCCCGTTTGCCACTCCTAATTACCACCACTTAAAAGATTAGCTCTTTTCTCTACCTTGTGCATTATTTCTATCCCAAGCCTAACCAATAAAGGTCCTTATAACAGTCATCTACTGCAATGTAGCAAGTTTCCCGGTTAACTCTAGCCCCTATTTTCTGCAAGATTCTGCAACCGGTAATATTTTTCCTTCTTTTAATTCTACATCATTCTCCGGGAAATCTATCTTGCATAAACCTCTATAGGAACGAATAAAATGCGTTGTTCTAGAAATGATAGAAGATCTTTGATGTACTCTGAATAGCAAGTGTCATGCTATAACCTTAAGCAAATAAATAAAAAGATACCTGGGGACGACATTTCCGTGTGGCTATATGCAAAGCTGTGTTGCCCTTCTTGTCACGCTCATTCAATATTGAGTTGTCAGTATCCAACATTTCCTCCACCACGGAGGTATCCTGACCTTTAACAGCCATATGAAGTGCGGTTTGACCCTTTTTATCTTTGATGGATATTATATCTGGATCTCGCTCTATAAGTGCTTTTACGATATGCAGAAGGCCATACCTAGCAGTTGTGTGTAGTGAAGTTTTTCCGTTCTTCCTAACAATTCGTATGGAGCTCACATCTGCATCTAAAATGGCATTCACCACATCTAAATGTCCCTTGACGGCAGCTGAATAAAGAGGGCTTGTGTTTCTTGAGTCACATACTTTACAAAGTCCCGGCCACATGGCCAAAAGTTCCCTCACAATACCTGTAAATGACAGCATACACTTTATATGGTGAAACATTTTCTGGGACAAGCTTATCAGTTGCCCAATGAAACATAATTGAAACTTTGAAATTGAAATAGCCAATTAGAAACTACATGAAGCTCTACAAACTAAACACATGGTCTTTTTCTTTTTTGGATAATTACTCTCCTAATGAACAACAACAACATACCCAGTGAAATCACACAACGTGGGATCTGGGGAGGGTGTAGTGTACGCAGACCTTACCTCTAACTTGGTAAGTAGAGAGGCTGTTTCCGAGAGAACCTCGGCTCAAGACAAGCAAAGCAAGAAAAAAAAGCCAGACTCTCCTAATGAACTAAATGATTTTTTTGGGATAACCACTCCTAATGAAATAAATGATTTTTTAAATAACCGTGGTATTCGGGTTAGCTTGTTACCTGCTACCTCCCACCAACACTGGTACCAGGTCCACCAAGGCTTGAACATATGAAACTCCGGTGGAATTTAAACCTAACACCTCATGATTCTCAACTCACTTGATAGGCCACCCTAGGGTGTCTAATGAAATAAATGATTTAGGGTAAAATCAATTAAAAGAAAATACTGACAACATATTAACATTAGAGAAAGCTGACCTCCAAAGCCTAGTATACAAACTGACATTAGGAACTAAACCTAAAATTCATGGTTTTGCTTCAAGATTTCTGTTTAATTGACCTTATCATACCCAATGCAGTATTTGAGCATAGTTGATCAACAAAGTCAAGCATCGTGATTAAACCCCCCCCCCCCTCCACCCAGGGGCAGAGACAGACTATAGCTTATGAGTTTGGAAATTAACCCAGTAACTTAAAAATACTAAAATCCTTAAATCCATAAGCTTCAAATCCTACGTTCACCTCTGCCTCCGCCCTATTTGAGCATATTGACCAACAAAATGAAGAATTGTGATTAAACCCCCCACCCGACTCCCACCCCCTACACCCAGGGGCAGAGCTACACTATAGTTTACGGGTTTGACCTAACTCAATAGCTTTGGCCTAAATCCTATATTTTGTTTCTAATAAATTCATTCAATATGTACAAATTAGTAATTTAGAACGCAATAACTCAAAAGGACCAAAATCCTAAAGTGAGTAACTTAAAAGGACTAAAATCCTAAATCCTAAATCCATAATCTTCAAATCTTGTGTCCACCTCCGTCTCCACCCTATTTGAGCATATTGACCAACAAAATGAAGAACCGTGATTAAACCCCCACCCCCTCTACCCAGGGGCAGAGCTAAACTATAGCTTACATGTTTGGCCAAACCCAATAGCTTTGGTCCAAACCCTATATTTTTCTTTAAGAAATTCATTCAATATATACAAATTATTAATTTAGAACTCAATAACTTAAAAGGACTAAAATCCTGAACCCAGTAACTTAAAATTCTTAAATCCATAATCTTCAAATCCTGCCTCTGCTCGATTTGAGCATATTGACCAACAATGAAGAATCGTGATTAAACTCCCTGCCCCGACTATAGCTTATGAGTTTGAGCCAACCTAATATCTTTAGTCCAAATTCTATATTTATCTTGAGAAATTCATACATCAATAAGGGCAGTCTGATGCACTAAGCTCTCGTTATGCGCGGGGTCCGAGAGGGCCGGACCACAAGGGTCAAAAAACAGACCATACAATACTTGTACATCTAAAGCACACTATCCCCCCTCCCCCCCCCCCCCTCTCCACAACTACACACAAAGAAACTAATCAAGAACCCAATTCATTAACAGGTAACCTATAAACAATAAACCAGTACATAAAAGACCAAAAATATACATACCCAAGTGACCACTTTTAGCAGCAACATGGAAGACATCAAGATCAACTTTAGACCTAATCATAACACTCTCCAAATCACAAAAACCAAGCAAATAACTCACTATTTCTTGGAAATTATTTGTAGAAGCAATATACAAAGCAGTTTCCCCTGCATCATTCTGTAAGGATAACAAATAAGATAAATCCAACCCTTCATTCTTGATTATTATTTTAAGACACTCAAGATCACCAGATCCAACGGCTGTAAAAAATGATTGATGGGTTATCAGCCTTAATGATTTTGAGTCCATTTACAACCTTCAAAATTCAATCTTTTTCCAAAAAATTTCTCACTGTATACACTAGTATACAGAGAAATTGTTATGGGGGTATTTGAAGAGAAAAAATATATAATCTTTTGAGTACAAATGAAACTATTTATGTAGATTTTGATGAATCTTGGCTTTGTTGTGTAAAACAAAGTATGAGTACGATGTTAGATGTTGAAAATGGAAAAAATCAATAATTGAAGGGTATTTTAAATTCAACTATATAATGATTTTAAGGGCAGTGTGGGGACCCCTGCACTTAAAGAAAATGGTGATATGTTTATTCTTTAGGATTATAAAATTAAAGAAAAATTACGCGACTTGTTAAATATTTAAATTGTGTTTACTTAATGTAGTTTTAATTTTACAAAGTTATGAAATATTTATGAAATGTAGCTATCATACAATATACATAACATTTTGGCGCGATTTCAGATTATATAATATGCGCTGAGCTAGTATCCGCTTCATAAAGCTCCTTCGTTGATACTTTCTCCGTTTTTTAAAGATTGTCTGATTTTGACTTGACATAAAATTTTAAAAAATAGAGAAATTTTTTAAATTTTATAGTCTTAAATTAAATATGTATTAAATGTACAAAAATAACATTTAATCTTGTGATCTTAAACATGCAGTGTGAAAAGTTGTAATGAAAAAATTATCAAAAAGGGAAAGAGACATTTTTTTAAACTGGCTAAAAAAGAAGGTAAGACAAACTTTTTGAAACGGGGAGAGTACAAACTAATACCCATTTAATACAATAGCTATGATACGTTTCATAAATACGTAAATTATAGATATGTTTCTTAATTACTCTATTTTCTCTGTCTTAATTTATGTGATACACTTTTCTTCATAGTCTGTCCTATAAAGAATGATACATTTTTTATATTTAAAAATAATTTAACTTAAAACTTTTTCTTTTACCCTTAATGAAATAATTTACAAATTACAACCACACAAATATTTATGACTCATTTTAGACCACAAGTTTTAAACGTTTTTCTATCTTAAATTCCTTGTCTAGTTAAACTATATCACATAAATTAAAACGGAGAAATATTATTTATGAAAGTTTCTCTTAAATTAATTATTTAACTTCTACTTTATACAGTACTATTCTATTAAGTACAATTTCTAATTTTATGTTTGAGGTATGGCTGGCCAGTGGGACGGGGTGGGACGGGATGGGATTTGGAGAGATGGTGGAGTGGGTTTGGATAGGGGGGACGGAGGGGGACGGGATTAGGGGGACGGGAAGTGGTCCCATCCCGTCCCACATCCCGCTATCAGAAGGGACGGGATTTGGCGAACGGGACGGGATTTGGGGGGACTGGACGGGAAGGGGGATTTGGGGACTTTTAAAAACTTTTTTCTAGACACTTAATTTTTAAAAAAATATATATTTAAACACTTAAATAATTGAACAAGATAGTGAAAAAACATCCCAAGGTTAATTGCCTCTTATATTATTTAATATAAATATGATTTTTTTGTAATACAATTTCAAAAATGCAACTTTGTTTCGTAGTTTAAAAGTTGCAAATCACATAGTAAAATTGGCATTAAACCATACTTTTTCTAATTTTCTGACAATCTCTTGAGGATTTTCTGTTGGAATTGGAATTTGTTGGTCAAATTGTTCAACGTCGCTTCCTGCTCCCTCAGATAAGATTTCGTTGTAATTGTAGTCGTCTTCTTCATTGATCTCTGGTTGATCGCACCTTCTACGCTTCGCTCAAATTCAATCTCTAAATAAAACTGCAATCTCCAAACTGTCTTCCGTCAATGAGTGTATGTGCTATACTATTTGAAACCTTCCAACACAAAAAGCGCTTTCAGAAATTGTAGATGATGCTTGAATATTCAACACATCTCGGGCCATCTTTGATAGAGTCGGAAATGTCTTTTCATTCTCCCTCCAGTATTTTAGCAAGTTTTCACGTGCATTTTCATTAGCAATTGATGTACAACACACTGCAAAACATAAACATCAAACTCGCTAATTTGTGAAGCACTTGAACCACTATATATTATGTTTCGAAGGCCTTGAATACTTGAAGCAGAAACCGCATGTGTTTTTATAAGGTTGAAGTGAAGTAGAAGAAGATGGTACAGAAGCCGGTTGATTATTTGCACTTTGTTCTTGGTAATACATATACATAGTTTTGCATTGTGTTTGTATGTTAGAGATAACATCTTCTTTAGTTGGTTTTGTTGGAGGTATTTCTAGGCATTCATAATTTTTTTCAATAAGGGCATTACAACCGTCTACTTTAATAGTAGGATTTAATACAACACCAATAAAAAATAGTGGGAATAGAATTTTTTTTAAAAAAAAATTACAAACATTTTTGTAATAGCTGGAGCGTAAGTTGGCTTTTTCATATATTCATTAAATAACAAAAATATTAGAGTTATATAAAATAACATATATTAAATAGTAGGATAATAAATATCAAAAAATTTCTTAGTAGCTAGAAAAAATATCTCTAAGAATACAATAAGTTCCCAAATTTATCTCAATCATCATCTACAAGCATATTCGAAGGATTTTGATTGTGAGCGTTAAATACTAAAGTTATAGGTCTTTTATACTCGTGAGCAACAACTAATTGTTCATACAAATAATTCCACCTAGTTGCAATTTCTTCGGCAATTTTCCTATAAGGTAATTCACAATCATGACATATTTTTTTAAACTCTTTGAGTCTTTGTATTTTATTACCTTTAAAAATAAAGTTGATAGAAAATTGTACTTTATCAAAGATATTTTTAAAAAGTTTTAGGACATCCTTTACAACTAACTTATAAATATGACATGCACATCTAACATGAAAAATATCTGAAAAAGATGGAGTCCATCGAGTTTTAAAATTTTTTACAACATAATCATTACAAGAAGCATTATCTAATGTAATAGAAGGAAGGGCAAGAGAATAAATAGGCACTGGCATATTGACTACTTGAAATACGGACTATATAAGCAAAATGGGGAGGGAATGAGACTGGGAGTTCGATTTCATTTATGACTTTCGCCTTGCACCTTAAACTAAACAGAATGTCATAATTTTTATCAGTAATTCCATAGTATTCACTAATTTTATGAATATTTCTTGAAATAAAAATTTCAGTGTGCCTTTCATCAATATATCTATATGGTAATATACGTTTTTGCATAGACCAATTGTGATCTATCCAATGATATGTAACCGTTAAATAATCATTATCATAAATACTACGACCTATGTCAGAAGTGATAGCCACTTTGCCGATACAATGCATAACGTAAATATTGTTGATATTCATGCGCAAATTTAAAAAGATCTCTTCTAATAGTTGATCTAGGAAAACCGTTAAAAGCAGAATTATATATTTCTCGAATGTAATGAATAAAACCAGGAGATGAAGGAAATGAAAAAGGCAAACCCTCCACAACAACTAATTTTGTTAAATTTCCCCGATCTTTGTGTTTATCATATTTCGGAGCTATAACTCCCCCCGTCATAGGATTAATTCGACCATGTACAAGGTCGGGGACACTATGTGAACCTTGTCCCGACTCAGAAGGCATTGACACACCCATTTTTTCAGCCAAATATTGGTTATACCTTGTTTTGTGATCCTTTTTCACATGTTTCATTAAACCTCATGTCCCACTTTGACCTTTTTCAGTTTAAAATTTATAAACTTCGCTACAAATTTTACAAATAGCTAGTTGATTAGGAATGTCCCTTTCAAAAAAATTTCATGCAGGTGATTTTCATTTTCATTGTTTTTTGCCTCTTTTCATACTAGGGGCAATAGGAGGGATTCCAGTTTCATTTTCAGCCTGAGACTCAGTCTGAGCCGGAGGTGGAGCTACACTAGTGGGTGTGTTATCTAAATTATCTTCTAATTTATTTTCTAAATCATAGTCTGGTTTAGTAGTTGGAGATGCATAATATACCTCATGAACAAATGATTGCACATTTGCATTAATATCAACATTAAAAAGTTCAGTTTCATCTACATGAGTGAAATTATCATAATTAGGATTACTAGAAGATGCACCCTTACCCCTGTTACCCCTACTACATCTACCATAAAAACGTTCACCTCGTTCCATTATAATTATGAAAATAAAAAATTAAAGTTAAGAAAATTAAGTATGATAATTAAAATTAAAAAATAATAATTTAAATAAAATAAGGAACGAGTGTACCAAACGACGATGTAACGTCAACATGTAATCGAGGTTGAAAATTGAAACTTTGCTCGATGATCCTCAAGGTAGTTGCCAACTTCACTCCCAATTTTTGAACTTGATAGGAACTACCAAATAAAATATAATATTTAGTGTGCAATTTAAACTTGTAGAGATAGAGATTAGAGAGACGGTAGGAAGATTTGTGAGAAAAAATGAGGTATTTATAGTTGAGAAATAGAGTTAATGTGTAAATATACTAACTTAGGGGTTAAAATAAATATTAAAATGGTAGGGGGGGTTTATGGGGTGTTGGGGGGCCAAAATGGCCGTTTGTAGCTGTTGCCAACGGTTATAATTGCAAATGGTCGTTTGTGCAACGGTTACATTCTGGAAATGGGACGAGATCGGGACGGGATCGGGGCGGGACCGGGATAGGCGAGACTAGCCCTAGTCCCATCCCAATTTCAAATCCGACTAGAGTCAATCTCTATCTCATAATTTACCCGACCGGATGGCCAGCCCTAGTTTGAGGTATAAAACAGTTGAAAATTGTTTTAATAGATTCGCTATGATCTCTGGAACAACAACTTTTTTACTTTTACTTTCTTTATTTTATTCTTTCAACTATTAAAACACTTTCAGAAGATGCTTAACGAGTTTAATAGGTTGTCAATGTGTAGTCAACGTAGAGCGTCGAATTTTAATACTCCATTCATTCCATTTTATTTTAAGGGGTTTTACTTAACACGAAGTTTAAAAAATAAAAAAAACTTTTAAAATTTATTATTTAAAACAATTCATAGAATTTATGTGGCTAGAAATCATTTTATTAATGGTAAAAGGATATGTAAAGAATGAATTTTGGGTCTAACTCAATATAATTTGGAGGCCCAACATGGACGATCAAAGAATTGGAATGCGTCTGACTCTGATACAATGTAAAAAATGAATCTTGAACCTAACTCAACCCAAAAAGTTAGCTTGTAGGGTTAGGACTGTCCAAGTCCATATAAGAAGTTCATATTCTCATTACATTTTCGATGTGAGACTCTTAACAGGATAAATTCAAAGTTGAATTTTTACTAAATATAAAAATGTGTCATTCTTTTTATGACTGATTAAAAATAAAAGAGTGTCATATAAATTGGGACGAATAGAGTATCATTAAGTGATACAAGAAGGGATGACAACGGATCGGATCTGGATCCACATGTAAATTTTTTTGCCTTGCTAAGATTTTTTTTGAACTGACAAACGATTTTTACTTAGCTAACAGTTTACTGTGTTTCAATTTTGAAATGTTCATATGAGATATTTTGTTCGTGGTCTCGTTTTGATTGTGAGCTATTAATTGAAAATGTTGGACAATGACAATATTTGTGAAAAATGCTGACTAGTATTTCCACAATGCAGAACTTGCATGTGCTTGAAATCTTCACAAATGAAGTGAATATAATTTTAACTACTTGTCCATGGAGATGTTAGTCATTCACTAATATAACATTGATTTTATTATCGAAGTTACCTCTTTATTTTTTGATTTTTGAGTTAACGCGGGGATAAATTAAACTTGTTTTGAGAATTAAACTTGAAAGGATGTGCTTAGCAATTTTAAGAAAATACTTATAAAAATTACATTCTAGGTTATGAATATATTTAATAAAAATGGATCCACGGGTCGGATCTGGACCGGATACAGATCTCAAATACAAGATCCAGATTCAGATCCGATCCGTCAGAAATGGATCCGGGTCCGATCCGAATCCGTCGGGTTCAAAGTTTGAAGATCCATAGCCTATAAAACGGATCTGGATCCACCGGGTCCAGGATCCACTGCAATCTCTAGATACAATGTGACTTAATTCTGAATTATTATAATGAAATATTATCAAGAAGAATATATTAACTTTGAAATAATAATAATTAATTACTTTTACTAAAAAATAATTTTATATTTTATCTTGAGAAAGAATCATAAGTAAAAAAGAAATATGAACAAAAGGCACGAAAGAGAATATTATTAACGAAAAATAATCGTTGTGCTACACCAAGGAACCCAGATACGATCTTTATGTCACAAGTCAGGACCTCCACGTCAAGGGAGGATGAACTATTCATAATCTTGGAGAACTTAATAGCTTTAACCTAATTTATGTATTACTTTTAAAACATTTATTTAATATGCGTTAGTTATAATTAACTTAAAATTTTGTAAACATAAAAGAATAAAATTGAATGGTTTGTTATGTATCGTTTCAGAATGTATATATTGTATTGTACTGTATTGTATTGTTTTAAAGAATATAATATTTAAATAAATTGTATTATGTTTCGTCCTTATATAACGTCACAAATCTACGATATGAAGAATAAGCCTACAACATTATAAAAAAAGTAGTTACGGGTAGAGTTATAATAAAAAAGATAGAGTAAATGGTAAAATAAAATTATGAAATAATAAGTAAAGGAAAAATGAGATAAAACAAAATAAGGTAGCGACACACCCACATGACCAAATCGACCGTTACATAAAATGAGATTTTTATTGTTATATAGCGATCGATTTAACGATATGATACAATAAAATTTAAACAACTTCAGGAAAAATATTATGGTTGTGTTCGGTATGGAGGAAAACATATTTTAATTTTTCCCCGTTCGATTGGTTAAAATTTTTTGGACAATAATTTTTTTAAGAGAATAAGTTCCTTAAAATGAGAAAAATGACTTTCTTAGTGAAAGTAGAGAAAACAAATTCCTCAAATGGCATTTCACATTAATTGTGCCCTCCCCATCCTCCAACACACCTCATTTTCGCCACTACCACTACCGTAGCCCCCACACCTACCAAACCCCACCCCTTACCCCCATCCCAACTTCCCATAATATTTTTCTAGATTATATATAAATATTTTTAGAATATATTTTTCACTTACATATCGAACATAAGTAAGAAATCTACTTATTTTTCTGAAAAACATTTTCCATATGAAAATGTAACAATCATCCAAACAATCTATAAATTTATGATATTCAAACTTACCCACATAAACCAGAAGCAAATTTAGGATTTTTACAACATAAGTGCACCACTAAAAAAAAGAAAAAAAACACTTTAAGTGATAATTGATCCCTGGTCCTCTAGGTAACAATTCAACATTATTAAGTGCAAAATTATCCTTCTTGTAATATGAGTGCCAACAAATAATATATACCAATTTTAATAAATATATATATAAAATATTTAATTTTAAAAAATCACCATAGGTTCAACGTGCTCAAAATTTAATAAAATCGCCCCTGACCTAAACATGATTGCTATCTAACAGATAAGGTTGAGAATCCTATGAATTCCCTCCACCAACCTCGAGATATTAAGGATAGGATTTCACCCACGTTGGAGTCAAAAGGGATCAAAGTCCTTAAATAACACAAGATGTACAAAAGAAATTGTATAGGGCAAAATTCATATATAATAGTTGTAAGAATTATGATGCGACATGTAGCAATTGATGTTGAATCAAGTTCAAGTCAGTTTGGCGCATTTTCGGTAACACTCAAAAGGTATCGGGAGCGACACAAGCAAGGTGGGTACCGGTAATAAAGAAGGCTAAGAGTCGTTTGCATCGTAACAAACGACCGTTACTAAAGTCGGTCATACGACTTCCAACAGTCTTTTAATGACATTTATTGAGAGTTTGATTGTCCAATTATTATAACATTCACTCTCATGTATTTATGAGGGCATATTTCCTTGGGACGTTTACCCGTATAACTCATGTATAAATAGGGCACTTCATTCCATTATAACCTATCAAATTCTAGTAATTACAGAATACTTATCGGTACTCTCTTGATTTCTGTATATTCATACAAGTTATTGTCACTTTTCCCAGAAGTTGTCATAAGGCTCAAACTAAGCATTGCTTTATCTTGTCTGGTTTTATTCATTCTCAGTGCAATTCATCTAGAATTTCTATCTAACGTGTCACTTGAGATCCACGTGTCTTTGACCACGTATACAAATTCAACTGTACTGTTTTACGGGTAAACAGTTTGGCGCCCACCGCGGGGCCTGGACAATTATCGTGTCACAAGCAACCTATCTGCTAATCTAATTTTTCTTCAAGTCTTATTATTTGTTCAGATCAGACAAATGACAGAAATTGACAACGTTGGGGACAACATAAACAATCTTGGGTTGGATAGTCTTCCATTATGAGCCACGATACACGAAGACCCGATGTGTACTGACGGAGTCATTTACAGAGATTGACAAACTCAACATGGTGACATTCCCACTGACAAAATACCCAAAGAAGCCATACAGAATCTTCGGGCGCAGAATGCTGCAATGAGCGAAGAGTTGGAGCGTTTGAAGTGGTTTCAAGAGGAGTTCATGTCCAAAAATATGGACAGTACTCTAACATGAGGATCGATTCTTCCACCAAATACACAGGGATAAATTGGTGATGGTCAGGGTAGAACCGGTGATGATCAAGGCAGATCTGCAAATGATGGATCAAAGAGCAAAGTTCCAGAAAATGCATTCCAGGAAAAGGTCCTGAAATTCATGAAGGACATGACAAACAAAGTTGATACCAATGCAGAGAAGGCATGAGAATTGCAAATGAATTCCGACGCCAGTTCGGATGCAAATAAGTATATTCAATTGGCGTATAAGATAGAGGCCATGTCTGAATTGGTCTTTAAAAGGTTTAAAATGTCTTTTGTGTCCAAGTATGATGGAACTACTGACCCACAGAAGCATATCATGGCCTATACTACGACCGTGAAAGGAAATGATCTAAGAGAACACGAAATAGAATCGGTTCTGATCAAGAACTTCGTTGAAACACTCGCTAAGGAAGCTCTGACATGGTATTCACAACTCCATGAGCATTCTATTGGTTCTTTCGCCCAGTTCGCTGACATATTCATAAAGCTCATGGGGGAACTCGGAAGGTGAAAACGTGCAAGCCTGATATCTTCCGCATTGCACAAGGAGAAATAGGACTCCTTAGAGATTTTGTTACCCAATACCAAAAAGGAACAAATGCTACTACCCGCAGTCCCGGATAAATGGGCTGCAGAAGCCTTCACGAAGGGTTTGAATCATTCAAGTTCATATGTTTCACGAAAGCTGAAGGAACATCTCTTGGAATTTCAGGCTACAACTTGGGAAGATATGCACAACCGGTATGAGTCCAAGATCCACATTGATGACAATATGCTTGGAACTAAAGCCGGGAGTATCTTTGCAAATGCAGAAAAAGAGAATTCCTTGAAAAATAATTATCAACCTTATCCTCCCACTGGAACGCAAGGAGGTGGACAAGGTTCCCACTAATTTGATAAATTAAATAACAAAGGAGGCTCCGAGTGAAATAAGCAAGGATTGGTGAATTCCGAGAAAAGTAATTCATCTAAGGGTGTTGGGTATCCGTAATTATTCGAGTACAATTTCAATATCGATGAAGTACAAATGGTGGCTGTGTTAAGAACTCAATCGACATCTCAACCACCGAAACCATTGCAGTCTGATTTAAGTAAAAGTGATCAACCCATATGGTGCGATTTCTATGACACCCACGAGCATAAAACTGCAAATTACAGACATATACGAGAAGAGGTGGCAGGAATGCTAAGTAGGGGCCATCTCCAGGAATATTTTAGCAAGAGAGATCGGAATAACTATGAGTGGGGACCACCCACATAAGGTAAGCCTAATCTGCCCCATGTTATAAACATGATATATGATGGATCATTGATTGCCGCCACGTCTTTCACGGCAGGAAAAAAGAAGAAAATTTCTTTGACCCAGAAAAAAAGGTTCCAGGAGATATATGATGAACATACTATCACGTTCACTGAATAAGACACTACCGATGTAATCTTTCCCCACAATGATGCACTAGTGATCGCGGTTTCTATTAAGGTGAAAAGAGTTCTAATTTATCCCGAAAGGCGGAAGCTTAGCTAACATAATTAAACTAAAGGTTGTAGAAGAAATGAATATGCCAGACAAGATAGTTCCGGCTGCCAGAACCCTTTCAGGTTTCAACATGTCAAGTGAGACCACCAAGGGGAAGTAGACCTATTGTGGATGCAATGGGGGGTTATTAAGATGACAAAATTCTACATCCTCGATGGGGACATGAGATACAATGCAATATTTGGGAGATCGTAAATACATGACATGAACGCGGTTCCATAAATATTGCATCAGTTGGTAAAATTCCTACACCAAAAGGGAGTCAACAAATTCGAGGTAAACAACCCATTGCCAGGGAGATGTACGCCATAGATGAACCAGAGGTGGAAGCAGACCCCAAATAGCAATTATAGGAAGCGGAGCCAGTACCAGAAGAGGTTCACCAGATTTCGACAGTAGAATCAGTATCAGCCTATCCAGAGGAGGAGTTTTCATATCGGTATTAAGTACCCAGATACTTTAAGGTATCAGATGAATCATATGCCACCAAATCCATTGTGGAGGAATTGGAGCAGATCGTACTACATGTGGAAACTCCCGATAGGGAGGTATATCTGGGTACCGAATTAATCTCAAGGCTCAAGGATTTAATTCTTAAGTATCTTATATATAACATTGATTGCTTTGCATGGTCTTATAAATATATATCAAGCATTCCTCCAGAAGTCACGATTTATAAATTGGGCCTAGATCTCAATTTCCCTCTGGTACGACAGAAAAAATGGCTGATAGCCGAACTCTGCAATAGGTTTGTTAAAGAAGAGGTAGCTAGACTACTCAATATAGGATCAATCGGGGAGGTAAAATACCTAGACTGGTTAGCAAACGTAATTGTATTACCTAAAAAGGGGAACAAATTTAGAATGTGCACTAATTACAAGGATATAAATAAG
Source organism: Anisodus acutangulus (assembly GCA_029783415.1). NCBI lineage: Eukaryota > Viridiplantae > Streptophyta > Magnoliopsida > Solanales > Solanaceae > Anisodus > Anisodus acutangulus. Next base: position 3,536,367 of record CM056489.1, on the reverse strand, counting down.
GCATGTTCTAAAGACTCATTCCCGCTACCAAAGTAGATCAGATGATCGATGCTATGTCCGGGCATGAGATAATGAGTTTTCTTGATGCGTATTCTGGCTATAACCAAATAAAGATGCACTAGAAGACAAAAAAATATCTTTTTAAACTACTTTCGGTAGTTATGATTTCAAAGTTATGTCTTTTGGACTAAAAAATGTCAAGGCCACATATCAAAGGTTAGTGAATAAAATGTTTGAAAAGCAAATAGGTAAAACAATGGAAGTATATATAGACGATATGCTTGCTAAGAGTCTTCGTGCATAGGACCATTTAAGTCATTTGCAGGAAACCTTTGAGGTACTGAAGAAGTACAATATAAAGCTAAATCTTGAGAAGTGTGCCTTCGGAGTTGGCTCCAATAAATTCTTGGATTTCTTGGTTTCCCATATAGGGATCGAGATAAATCCTAATAAAATAAAGGCTATCGAAGATACACTGGACGTACTGGAAGATGTTAAAGTAGTGCATCGCTTGATCGGTCATGTGGCGGCCTTAAACAGATTTATATCTCGGTTCTCGGAAAAATGTCATAGGTTTTTCTCACTTTTGAAGAAGAAGAACAACTTTGTATGGACACCCGAGTTCCAGTAGGCCTTGAGGGGCATGAAGACGTACTTATCCAGTCCTCCACTCATGTCAAAGTCAAAGGACGGAGAGCAACTACTTATATACTTGGCAATCTCAGAGGTAGCGGTAAGTGCAGTACTAGTGCGAAAGGAAAAAAGGTACATAATTTCATGTTTATTACGTATGTAGAATAATGTCAGGGGACGAGACACGATATCCATTACTTGAAAGATTGGCTTTTGCCTTAGTATTGTCGTCGCGAAAGCTTCAACCTTATTTTCAATGCCACCCAATTGCCGTAGTAACAACGTTTCCTCTAAAAAATGTGTTGCATAAGCCTGATCTATCCGGGTGATTGGCTAAATGGGAGGTAGAATTAAGTAAATTTGATATTGAATACAGACCCTGGACTATAATAAAGTCGCAGGTTCTTGCAGACTTTGTGGTTGATTTCAGTCCACGAGTAACTCCATAGGCAGAAAATGAGGTTATTCTGGTCTCGGGGACTGCCTCCGAGATCTGGACACTTTCTACAAATGGTGCCTCCAATATCAAAGGGACCGGTTTAAGTGTTGTATTATGAACTCCCACCGGTAAAGTCTTGAGGCAAGCAATACATAGTGTTCCATTGGCTAATAATGAAGTAAAGTATGAGGCTTTGATTACAGGTTTAGAGCTAGTCCGGGGGCTAAGTTCATAAATTATCAAAGTCAAGTGTGACTCACTGCTGGTAGTGAACCAAGTCCACGGAGTGTTCGAGTCTAAAAAAAGTGTATGTCGAGATACCTTGAAAAGGCTTTGAAGATGTTGTCCCATTTCTAAGAGTGTACGGTGATACATATACCCTGGGAAAAAAATATAATGGCAGATGCACTCACAAATTTAGGCTCTAGCACGGAAGCCGAGGTTCTAAATTGAGTCGGTTGTTCAGTTGTTACATTCAGCACTAGATCCCATTGTATATGATGAAATAAATTCAACCAGCCTAACTTGGGACTGAAGAAATGAATTCTTGGATTATCTCATGAGCGGAAAGCTCCCAGAGGACCCAAAGGCATCCAGAGATCTGAGGACCAAGGCTGCCCGGTACTGTGTCATAGACAGAAATCTTTACCGTAGGTGTTTTTATGGTCCCCTAGCCCGGTGCATAGGCCCCGATGAAGCAACTTACGTGATGAGAAGAGTCTAGGAAGGCATCTGTGGAAATTATTCAAAAGCAAAATCCCTAATGAGTAAGCTCATGAGGAATGGTTACTATTGGCCCCGGATCGAAGAAGATACGAAGGCATTTGTGCGGAAATGTGATAAGTGCCAACGCCATGCACAACTATTACACCGGTTACATCCGGTAGTGTCCCCGTGGGCATTTATGAAGTGAGAGATGGACATTATCGGACCCTTACCCACATCTCTAGGACGGGTATCTCAAATTATTTTTATGATTGATTATTTTTCTAAATGGGTTGAAGCTGCAACTTACGTAAATATATGAGATAAAGAGGTGAAGAATTTCATTTGGCAACATATTATTTATCGTTTGACATCCCTGAGGAGATAGCTTGTGACAATAGCCTGAATTTCATCGATGCCAAGGTCACAAATTTCTTTGAAGAATTGAATATCAAGCGGATCACCTCTACTCCCTATCATCCCCGCTCATATGGACAAGAAGAGTCGACAAACAAGACTATAATCCATAATTTGAAGAAGAAATTGGAGGCTGTAAAAAGAAACTGGTCATCCAAACTACCGGAGATTTTATGGGCATATCAAACCACGACAAAAATGAGTATCGGAGAAATTCCTTTTTTCTTGGTCTATGATGCAGAAGCCTTGATCCCGATAGAAGTTGGAACTCCCGACTTGAGATATCTCTGGGCTGATGAGGAATCAAATGCAGAGTCAATGTTCTTACACCTAGATTTGCTTGAGGTGCATCGGGATTTAACATACATCCGGATGGTATCCCAAAAGTAAAGAATGGAGCGTTACTACAACCGGCGCACAAATTTCTGACACTTCAAACTCGGGGACTTAGTGCTCCAAGGAGTCAAATAGAGTACCCAGGAGCGTAATGCTGGAAAGCTAGGAGCAAACTGGGAAGAACCATACACTGTAACTATTATTATCGGTAAAAGAGCTTATCAGCTAGCTGACCAACAAGGAAATATACGTCCTAGCAATTGGAATGTAAGTCACTTGAAGAAGTACTATGTGTAGTAGGTGCGAGCATGCGCTACACTCTTTTTCCCTTTGACCGGTTTTTGTCCCAATTGGGTTTTCCGACAAGTTTTTTTATAAGGCAGCATCACGATATAAGCATGTTCATGGTCTTCCTACCGAAGAGAATTGTCCTATATTCAAGTCTTCATAGCATGAAGTCTCAGATACTAGAGGGCAATACATACCCAGAATAGAGTGAAGATTTTGAAATTTTAACGCTTCTAAGGAGCACTAACACTGGGACTTACTAGATATTCAACTTATATGTAACCATACTGACCACACTAGATGTTAGCCGAATTATTCTCTCAACTATCTTCATATTTGTAAATCAATTGAATCAATAAGAATTTTCTTTTATGATAAATAAATCTTTTCCATCACGAGCATAAAACGTATGTTGTTACATTGAACATATCAAAAAATTTGTGTCATAATGAACATGAGACGTCCTTTTCTACATCACTATTAAAAATACGGGTCATCTCTTATTAAAACTTTAACAAAAAAGTTAAGGATCCAGATACCAGAAGTACCGGAGTTTTAAGTTGTTCGGAGATAAGTTAAGTCCGGAACTAACTTTGGATGCCATAAGAGGCCCCGGTTAAAGATGAAAAGAAAAACACATCTTTGGAATTTAATTAAGGTTATTGAAAAGTGTGTAAACTTCAAGTCTTAACCTATTATGATAAAGAGAACCTTAAAGCTACGTTCTGGGTCATAAAGCAAAGTAATGAAGTCTGAACTAATGCTTGCTTATGAAAATAAGTAAAGAGTGAAAACTTGGAGCAGAATTGTGAAAGAGAAATTCATTCATTCATGTTCTTTCGGACTTAAATCAGTCCAGATATAAAAGATACTAACCGATCCCAAAAGTGAGTTGGTAATAAAAATTTAAAAAAACTGAAATAAAAACCCGCACGAAAGATTACGGCCTGCTCGCTCCATGGTCCGCCGGGGTGTTTCGGGTGTTGCTAACAAAAACAAGAGTTCCGAAAAAATTAGTTTGGGGGGTCATCATCATCTCCAGCCTCTCCATTGGCCTCCACATCCGAATCTTCTCTGTCTCTATGAAGAGCCTCCAAGGATAACACGACATCAGTAAGATCAATTTCAGCATCCAAGATTTCTGATGCAATAATGAAACCTGGTTTGCTTGCTTCCTCGAGAGCGTCCTCTCGATTAACGACCAAGTCTCTTCGGAGCTTCCACCTTTGGCACTTGACTTGAAGTTTAGTGATGGTATGCTCGAAAGTATGGAGTTGTCTCTGGGCACCGGCTAGGTCGGCAGCAAGTTGGGTCGTTCGTGCTTGAAGGATTGTGTAAGAGGTGGTCAGGACTAAGAGAATTTTCTCGGTCCTTCAGAGAGTCAACTGTATCCTGCAAACGCCATAGGAGTTCTGATGGGATCCGGGGTAAAATATGAATAGGAGAGAGTGCGGGAACTATCTGTATAGAGAAAAATCCGTATATAAGTAAATTTTGAAGAAAATGAATTTTAAACTTGATACTGTGAGAAACTCAGTTAAAGAGAACTTTGCAGAAAATGGATTTTAAAGATGATGAGCTTAATTGCAAAAGCATTAAAAGATATGAGCGTTTCTCGGGTAGGGTAGATAAACAATTTTAATTATAATATGTCTCCCGCTTATTTTTTTTGTTTTCAAGTAGTATGAAGATACGCAACACTCCTTTGCTTGGGGTATCAAGTTTTGAAGCATTCTTATCCATAATTTATCAGGAATATGTAATTCTTAAGAAATTATCTGCTTATGTCCTTGAAATTTTTTCTTCTTTCTAATTTTCTTTTCTACTAAAAACAGGTGCGACTTGAACCAATTTTTTGTGTCTCTGAGAGTAGAAAAATGAGAGTATTTGCAGGGGTGTCCGCTTTTGTGGATTCACAGACACTCATCAGATTTTACTTTTGAAAAGATAAAGAGAAACTTACATATTGAGGGGCGTAAAATCAACTGACGAGGCTAACAGAGACATGCTGGGATGGTTCAGAAAGCATTTCAAGTTAGTTGCTCTCAATGTGATTATCTTCTTCTCTACTTTGAATAGGTTCTAAATGTATAATTAAGTTATTGCACCGTGGCTTTGGTGTTAGTAATTTTGCATATATAATCGTGCGGTTTCTGGGAATTTAGAACCCGAAAACAAAAAGGACAAAAAAAGAAGAAGAATAGAATCATTTTACTATTTCGCACATACAATTCATATTGGCCTTACAACTCTGGACATTTACATATTTTTCAAATCTTTACATGTTTTTTTGTGTGCAAAACCAGCTTGACCACATGTAATAGTTATTTGAACATGATGGTTATCGGTGTATGCTTTACAGGACTTTTACGCTAAGATAAAATGACTGCTTAGTATAAGTCAATTTACAAGTGTTACTTCAAAAGTGTATCAAATTATCAAACTAAACTTCAAGTGCGTTTCTTTTCCATGTTAAGAAAATGTACGTCTCATTTCTTTCCCTATTTCTTTCTTGCGAAGATTTTTGAATGTGAAAACCATACAATAGGGAAAAGTGACCTACAAAATATTTGGAAAACTAAGGTACATTTTGTAAATTTTGTGATGTGGATTTGCAGAATAATCTTGATCCAACTTTAAGATAGTATAGTTTCATATTGATCTAAATTAGTGTGATAAACTGCTATCGTTAGAGAGAAGATTGCCAAACATTTGATGCAACCTAACTTCATAAATTATATGCTAGGTACTGTTAGGGGGTTCATTAATTCTCTATAGTACCTGAGAACTGAACCACAGTTTCAAAATACTTGATACCCTTTTTTTGACAAAGTAATAATTTTTTTTAGAAAAGCATCAAGAAGATGCAAGGTTATAGATCGGCAAAAAGCTGCTTCAAACAAAACATGAAGCAGACTAAACAAAACATGTAAAATAGTCTAAAGAAATCCCTGCATCTCTATTATGTTACAGACATAGAGTTAATAAAATTCAGAGAGTTATCCATACTATTTACAGAGGCAAAAAAGTGCCAACGGAAAAGACTAACTAAATGTTGGGAATTTTTCTTTGATGGGGGTTGCATCCACCCATCTTTAATGACTTAAACACTCGGGTACCGCATGTTGGGGTATTTGGTTCTTCACACGTGCGTAACTACTAAGTGAGTAGATGACCGTAGGGCCAATGATCGTCAATTTCGTTAAGAAATGAAAGAGATATTGGTCCACTAAGTAAGGTGTTTGAGGCATGAAAATATGGTGTGGGACAAATCTATCACATCGGTGGGAAAATGAAGAATTGTTCTTTTTATAAGCCTAAAAAATGGATAAGGGTTTGGGACCCCAAGGGGTAACCCATGTTTTTGACGGAGGGAGGACCTAGGTGTGCTTGGGTTCGAGGCTAGCCCCACGCGCGCCACCGCCCGCCTGTCCGGTCCGGGCTTCTAACTTCTGGGTTGCTTCTAATATTATCTTTTGGACCCCAAACTGTTTAGTATTTACAGTTTGGTCCCTGTAGTTTCAGGAATGTTGCCATCAACCGGAAGGCCAACAATTTAACCATCTGAAATATTTTTGCACTTACTACAAATGTACAAAACGTTTCTGGCCATGACTACACCTCTTAAAAACCTCTTAACACCTCTCTTCCTCCTAAACACTATAAATTGAGACCTTACTCTTATTTGAGGGCATCAGAAAAGACAGTAGAAAGAAAGAGAAGACACAAGTCTTGAACAAGAGCAGAAACTCTTCCTTTTCCTCTAAATTTTCCATTCTTCAGCAAGTCGTTTCATGTTTATTTTCTTCGTCAGAATCAACCTATTTACTTTGTAGTGTTGATTAGTTATTGTTTTATCTTAGGAGACTATTTTCCTCTAATGTAAAAGCATATTTATGGGGCAATCTTGTCTTAAAGACAGAGAGCCATCTCTCGACTCAATCGGTGGTGTTGTAATTATCTAATTGGTTGCTAAGTGTTTCAGGTGTGAACTTGAAACTGAAAGGATTCTAACCGTTTGGATTCTCAGCGGTTCTACAAGTCACAAGTGTAGCAGTTCATGTTCTTGTATTTCTGAATACAAGATCCAGATTTGAAGTTCTAGTTCAAGATTAAAAGATTGACACTTCTTGTTGTAATCTTTGTTGTTTATCCTTTCGAAGCACTTGTAATATTTACTTGTACTGCTTTATATCCAACATTAAACACCTAGACTTTATAGTGGAAATAGGAGTTGAGATTCCATCAAAGCATCTATTGTTTCTCTCTTTCCATTGGGTCCAAAAAATTACTACTGCGATCATTCTCCAGATCCATTTGATAGACTTGTCAATTCTCCAAAGTATCCAACTAGCATAGGCATCTTTGATGTTGGAAGGCATTACCTATTGGATTCCAAGCATAAAATAGAAGAAATACTAAAGGCTAGCTGCTGTAGGGAAGTGCAAAAATAGGTGGTTGACACTTTCATTGGTCTGCTTACAAATGACACATATGTTGACGACGATTACACCTCTCCTTCTAAGATTGTCTTGTGTTAGGCATGCTTCATTCAGAGCACTCCAAATGAAGCAAGTAACTCTGAGAGGCTGTCTGTTTTTTTCATACATATTTCCACGACCAAATCTCTAAAAAACTATTTTGAGAACTCCAGTAGTTGTAACATTCCTTCATAGTGAAAATCTTTTTCTTGGAATTGCCCTATAGGATTTTGTCTTGAGATTCTGCCACCAAAGTACTTTGTCCCAGTGTTTGTAAGAGAGAAAGAAATTCATCAAATTCTCAATCCTGTAAGTTTCTTCTGAAAATTGGCGTCCAACAATTATTGTCTCTATATTGAGCTAATGTTGCTTCTTTGTTAGAAACTATCAGAAATAGTGAAGGAATGAGTCTTTTACTAGAGCGTCCCCAAGCCATTTGTCTTGCCAAAATCTAATCTTGAGCCAATTTCCAGCCTTGAATGAGACATTCTGGAGGAATTCCTCTTGGAGATACTGATGTGCTTCCATACTCCAACACCATGAGGTTCATTACTTCTTTTTGTAGTCCAATGATCTTGAATACCATATTTAACCTTGATGGTTTCCTTCAAGTGCCTTGCCTCATTTTGACCATATCTCCAGAGCCACTTAATGAGAAGGCTATTGTTATGAAGCTTAAGATTTCTGATCCCCAACCCTCATTGGTCTTTGGGATGAATAACTAATTGCCATTTTACCAAAGAGAATTTGTGAGTAACACTATTTCCCTCCTATAAGAATTTCCTTCTGAGCCTGTCAATTTGTTTTAGGACTGAACTTGGAATAGGAAAGAGTGACATACAGTAAGTGGGAATATTGTCTAGGACACTGTTGATGAGGGTGAGTCTACCTCCCAAAGAGAAGTATTGCATCTGCCAAGTGTCTAGTATCTTCTCCATTTTTTAATTACTCCAGTCCATATCCCAGATGATTTGAATTTAACACCCAAAAAAAGTTCCAAATATGTGATGGGAAATGAGCTTGTTTTGCAGCTAAGAATGTTAGCAAGAACTTCTAGGTTGGCCACTTCATTCACTGGATAGATAATTCTTTTAAGCATATTGATATGAATTCTAGATTTTGCCTCAAAGATCATGATGGTGATGTTGATATTGGAAACCTGATGACAATCAGCCCCACAAAATATATGGGTGTCATCTATATATAGCAGATGAGAAACTGAGACTGAGGTGAGAGGATTTCTTCCCACTTGAAACACTTGAATATGCTAGAGTTCTTTCGCCTTAACTAATAATTGAGATAATCCTTCCATGACAATGATAAAGAGAAAATGGTATAGTGAATCCCTCTGCCTGAGTCCCTTTTGAGAAGAAAAATACCCAATTGGACTTCTATTCACCAAAACTAAAAACTTCACTGTTGAAATACAAAAATAAATTCACCTTTCTCCAAAACCTATTTGCTTCAAAATGTTGATTAAGTAAGCCCAATTACGCTGATCAAAAGCTTTCTCAATGTTCAATTTGCATAATATCCTAGACTCTCCACTTTTAATTTTCAAGTCTAGAACTTTATTGGCAATCATGAATGCATGAGTAATTTGCCTATTCTTTAGAAATGCACTCTGTTGTCTAGACACCAATAAATCCACCATCTTTTTCAACCTCCCAGCAAGAATTTTGGCCAGCAATTAGTAGACACTACCTATAAGAATTATATGCCTATAATCTTTAAGTTCTACAACACCTTTCTTCTTTGGGATAAGAGCAATGAATGAGGCATTGCATGATCTCACAATTTGACAATTCTGATGAAAGAAATTAAAAGCTGCAAGCAAGTCTTCTTTGATAAAGTTACATGATTTATGAAAGAAGACCATGGTGAAACCATCAGGGCTTGGAGCTTTGTCAGGGACATAACTCATGAGAGCTTCTAAGATCTCCAGTTCAGTGAAAGGAAGTTCAACATCCTCTTTATCAATTGTGTTGAGACTATGCACACCTTCAAAAATAGCTGAGGGTCTCCAAGATTCTGTCTCTTTGTATATTTGTTGATAGTACTCCATAATACCATCCATGATCCTTTATTTCCTCAATTACTTCATTCCCTATTTTGAGTTTGTCAATGAAATTGCCTTTTCTATGAGAATTGGTCATTCTTTAGAAATATTTTATATTCTTATCCTCTTCTTTCAACCATAAACATCTTGATTTTTATCTCCATGAGATCTCTTCAACAACTACTATTTGTTATAGTTCATATTTAAGATTCAATGTCCGGCCTTTCTCTTCTGTAGAGAGAGTTATGAGTTCAGCTAACTAATCCAGTTTTTCTAGTTCCTTAAGTGCCTTGTTCATTTGAGTCTCAATTCTTTCATAAACCTATTTGTTTCATTTAGTAATGTCTTTCTTTAGATTCCTTAGTTTCTACATTAGTACAAAGTCTAGAGTGCTTGATACAATGTAAGAATTCCACCATCATTCTACCATGTCCATAAAACCCTCAGCTTACAGCCACGTGTTTTTAAATTTGAAATAGGAAGGTGTGACCTCCCAATCCCCACTCTCCAAGATAATTGGTTTATGATATGAAAATACTCTAGGTAGATGGTACTGTTGATATCATTGAACTGCTCACTCCATTCTGGTGAGATGGGGAACCTATAAATTCTAGAGACTTGGAGAGAATCCTCCCCTCTTGACCAGGTGAATTGGCTTCCCTGAAGCAGAGGATCAATTAAATCTAGATCCAGAATAGTGTTGGAGAAGCCCAACATATCCCGTGATCTTCTAGCACAATTCAATATTTTCTTCATAAATCTACAAATATTGAAATCCCCTCATATGACCCATAAGTCAGACCAAAATCTCTTGATAGATGCTAACTAAGTCAAAGATCCCCCTTTCTGGATTGGTATGAGGACCATAAACACCAATAAAAATTCATTTGAAGTCCTCAATAAGACTTTCAAATCTTCATGATAGAGAGAATACTCCTGCTTCAGAATCAACACATTTTCAAGTTCTTTTGTCCCACATGATTAGTATTCCTTCTTTGGTACCAATTGCTTTGACTTCTGCCAAAGCGATCCATCTATTTCCCTAAATTTATCTGATTAGAGATGGATTCCAAGCCTCTATTTTAATTTTCCGTAGACAAATAATATCAGCTCCCCACTTATAAATAACAGATTTCAAAGTGCTTGTCTTATCTTTATTGTTGAGACCTTGCACATTTCAACTGTGTGTTTTAACTCTCATCTAGAATGAGCCTTGTGAGACCTGCCCCTTTCTTTCTTTCCACTCCCCCTGGAGACCCCAATTCAATTTTTTAAGTTCAGTAACTACTTTGCTTTTTTCCTTTATTTAATTCTCCTGCTTTACTTGTTTGCTCAAGAATCTGTGCTTTCCTTCTTTCCTCCATACTCAGAATGATATCAAGAATTTCAGATTCAAACCCAGCAACATTCACCCCCAACATTCTGCAAGCCTTCATCATTGTCAACTTAGTCTATTTTGAGGTTTCCACCACCACATGGGTATCAATAGTTTGAATTTGAGGATCATCATGCCAAGGCAAAGGAAAAAAACTGTCGAATGACTGAGAGAAAAGACCAGAGTCAGGCTCATCAGGTCCTGACAGTTCTGAGAAAATTGACTTGAGGATATAAGTGTCCATCGGGTGTCCTGCATGGTCTGCTTTATCATTTCTTCAAGCTGAGAGAGTGTCCCTTCAATGAGTTCTAAATTCTTAAGATTTGATGCTTGAATTTCTAGTTCAAACAGATCAAAACAGGAAGAAGAATTGACAGAAGATGAAGCTCTGAAGCTGCATGGGTCTAGCTTTGATGTAGATGCTCTCTATACTTGCATCGTTTTGTGTTGCTTTGTAAGTTGGTCTTTAGTGTAGTAGCCGATGTTAAAAAATAATGAAAATTTTCCTTTGTAGTGTTTTGTACTACCCCGACTTTTAGAAGAAAATTGGGTCAGGCCACTTGTAATTAAATACTTCGAATTCATTCTTCTCTTCACATGTTCTTCCACGTATGTGTCACGTGGTTCATTAATGCTATTTGCACGTGAAATTGGAAAAGAATTCGACCCATCTAATTACCAGCCTTACCCAAACCAGTCGAAGAACCAACGGGTAAAGGAAAATATTGGATTCTAAAAATTATTGGCAGTTTGAAAATTCTATTATCAAATTCAAAATTCAAACTTGCTGGAAACTTCATGCCTGATTTTTTGATGCAGATACGAGCCCCCATCAGATGGGTTCTGTTCTTCATATCTTCATCAACATCGATAACCCCCCCATACAACGAGCCTCTATATGATCAAGAGTGTCAATTGACCAAGTATTTAGGGGAATTCCAAAAACTTTCAACTAGATATTTTTCGGGCTGCTACTAGATTGTGATGAGATAATGTCATCCGACTACCAAAATAAAGAGAGATGTATTTTGCACCAGAACCAATCCCCTGCCTTTACTCTTATTGCCTCTTGTCTGGAAGGAAGCTCAAAGAGGAACTGATTGTTGTCTAAAGGTATGACTTTTATGCCACCAGTCACTCTCCATCTACTAATGAATTATTTTCAAATAGTGTTAGGATTGAGACTGTGGTGAAATGGATCATTGAATGTGCCGACCAAGCTTTTGTGCAAAGGATACTTTTCATTCAACTCTTCTTTGTATGTTCTTTGACTTACTTCTGGCCATCTCTCAATGTTGGTTGCTGCGTGATACGATTTTGTAAATGGGGGAGGAGAAGATTGTGACTCTGTTTTGCTAAATTTCTTCATAAATTGAAGGATTTTCTCCGCAATATCTGTCCACCCACTATAGAGGTTGATCTCGAGGATGATCACTCCTACTTTAAATGAACCATGCCATACTTCTATGCGAACAAATCTATCATAAACATTGAAGTTTTGGTAGACTCTGAAAAGATTGTGTTGTTGCTTCCTTCCCCACCTTCTGTACAGTCGTCTAGAACATTTTGATGCTTAATAAGGGCTTCACACACCTATCTCAGGTTATGAACATCCATGTTGATCTTGCTTGTGTATCTCTTCCCCCCTTCTATTAACGAAAATTAGTTGTATTGTTTGTCCCCCGTATTTTTAAGTTTGAAAGATTTATCCTCACTAATGAAAAAAAAGATTAGAACCCTGCATTTTCCGGATGGATAGTGCTAGTCGTCACTGATAGAGAAAACTCAAGTATTTTATACTGATTGTGATGCTTGCTGGCAGTAACAGAGGTCGTCGGCGCAGATGAAAATTGAATTTTTTTGGACTGCACGGAGATCTGGGTTATGCTAAAATATTTTTCATGCCGAAAATATTGTTCACTCCGAAAGTACTGTTCATACCGAAAATACTGTTCATTCCGAAAGGCTGACCCCTTTCAAAAGATAGGTACGAAGGAGATCTATTTAGATATCTCACCGGAGCGCAGTCACAAGGAACCATGAAACTTTAAAAAAAAAAAGAGAAAGAGAAGGGAGAGGAGAGAGAATGGGAGAATAGAGAGGAGAGAGTACAGAGCAATTTTTTTTGGTACACAGATATGTATTTCTCTTAATACTTGATACCCTTAAATTAGTAGAAATAGTACCTTATCAGAAAAAGGTTGGTAGGAGTAGTAATTTAAGTGACGACAAAAGATTAGAAGCTAAACTCACTGTTTTCCACCCAATGAAAGAAATAAGGGAGAAAAGTTTACAGAGCTCAATAAAGCAATTGTAGATAAATTATAAAGCTTGTAGAAAGTTTGTACCTTATCAAAAAAAAAAAAAAACTTGTAGAAAGCATTATATTTTTTCTGCTGCGTGTATGAACATGTTGTATTGTCATGCATGGATGTTGAACTGAAAGCTTCGGAGGTTTTCTTTCTCAAGATATATGAAGTATTGCTATGTTGCAAAACTTTCTTTTGGTGTGGCTCTGAATCTGCTAAAACAATTCTCACTTTTTGATATCAAATCTGAAATCATTGATTGTTAGATAATTTTGCTTATTCTTTCTTTATTTTGTAGATTAACAACTTCAATCTTATTTGAATTTAATAACTTCATTAGAGTTTTTTTCCTTTAAAAAGACATACATGTGGAAATGCGTTCATATATTTGGCAAAACTCTGTGTTTTTCATTTGTGCATTTATAAATTGACTTGACCTTCTTTTTTGACAGATAATACTTGAATCATTCTCTGCACAAGAATGAGTTGGATTGTGCTCATGGCGTGAAACCATATGAAGTGTGAGGGTGCTCATGTATTCAAGTGAGTGGTGCAAATGCTGCAAATTTGAGTTTTCTTTCTAAACTTTGGATGAGATAAGGTTGTAATAAGCTGTGATACTTTTAACTCAACTGTAATTCTTTAATCGAATATTGATTAATACGTAATCGATTGAATTGCACTCTTTCTACGTAAAGAAATTCTCTGTTTTTTCAGTTAGAATTGTCATTACAAGAACGACTTATGTGAACAAGCTGTTGGATATGTAAAGCAATACGAGAAGTAAATAAATATTACAAGTGTTCGAAAGGATAAACAAACAAGCCAATATTCAGAACTGTCGCAAGCTTGTTGAGTCTTGAATCTTGATAACCTGAAATCAAGAAACACTAAATATGGATTGTTACAACTGTGGACTGAGTCGAGAGATGACTCTCTGTCTTTAAGACAAGATTGCCCCGTATATATGCTTTTACGTTAATGGACAATAGTCTCCCAAGATGAAACAACAACTAATCAACACTACAAAGCAAATAGGTTGATTCTGACGAAAAAACATAAATACGAAACGACTTGCTGAAGAATAGAAAAGGAAGGAAGAGTTTATGTTTTTGACACTGTTTCTGCTCACGTTTTTTGATAGAATCTGTGTTGTTTTTCTCTTCTGTTTGTATATCTTGTTGTCTCATTTTTTGTCTGTTGTAGTCTTCACAACTGTGCCAAAAGACACCAATATATAACATAAGGGAGGGACTCCTCAATTGCCAAGTAATGACCTTTAGTGAGGGGAGTAATCAGCCAAATAATGACCATTAGTGAGGGGAGTAATCAAGCCAAGTAATGGCTGCTGTTTATGGCCATTTAGTGAGGAGTTAAGCTGATTTAATGTGCAACGTTCCAAAAACCAACCCAAACGGTCTGTCGTTCCCAATTTCAACTTTCCAGAAACTCCAAGGATCAAACTGTAAATATTAAATAATTTGGGGTCTATCAGAAGAAGCCCAAGGCCCAAGGCCCACGACCCATGACCCATGACCCGTGACCCGAGCCCGGAGCAGACGGGACGGGCGGGCGATGACGACGCGCGTGTGAGCTTAGCCTTGAACCCAAGCAGTCACTGTTGTCATTATTTTCATTATTTTTATTTTATTAATCATTACCTGTGAGAGTCCACTGGTGGGTCCTGGGCCATGCCCCTCTAGTAATTTACCATCTCTATAACAAATATCTTTACTCTTTGTTTTTGTGTGTGAAGGTGTAGACCATGAAATTGTCAATAACATACTGACCAATCTTAAGAAAAACATGTTCAAATTTATGTAGAACGTTTACAAAATACTATTACTTTCATTTGTCATAGCTTTTTGATGTTTTTTTTATATGTGTGTGATTATAAAAAGGAGGCTATAATTCTTTTTAAAAGAAGATACAAACTTTAAGTCGTGAAACATTTACAAATATGACTAATGATGCTTATGTTCAAATTTAAACTATGCGTTGTTGAAATATCAAAAGATAAGGAAAGTGTCATCCTGAATATTTGACATATTAGAACTACATAAGAGAAAAAGTTATACCGATTCAATCGATTGCGGATAGCTACAAATTATTGTACATTCTAATAAAATTTTAATTAACATTACTTACCTGCTAAATATTATCTATATTAATTTAAAGTAAACTTGGACACGTGCAAATCACACGTTAAGAGACTAATAAAATAATATGAGAAAGGACCTTTTTAGCAATTATTAGTATTAGCATGGTACATGTAACACTATAGTACCAAGATATTGCTAGCTAGCTCTCATCCTTTCTCCTCAGCCACTCATTCTATCATATTTTTCACGTTCTCTTCTTTATAACACACAGTAGATGAATTTAGGTTAGTGTCATATTTCCCACATAATATACGGATAATTTCAGTCACACGGAGTTTTTTTGCTTCCACTACAAGGAGATACCTTTAAGTTCTCCATTTTTTGATTTAATTTACGCACAATCTATTTCATATAGATTTGCATGCCCCTTAATTCAATCACAAAATTTAAACTTTATAAAATATCGTGACAATCATCTTCTTAGTCTACAGTCTACACCTCTCATACCTACCAGTCTCTTTGAGTGAAACAAAAATGATGGGGCGCTCAATGCGTTTCTTTGCAACTGTGTTGCTCTTGCTTATGGTTGTCTTTGCCACCGGTAAAATTCTCTCTCGTTCTTTCTAACTTGTTATTTTTCAATTATATGTCACATAAATAGAATACAAAGAATAGCTATTTATGTTAGGAAATATACTTGTCCTTCATTGATTGCATACCTAAGGAGCTTTAAAAGGGTATTTATAATGTCTTGAACTGCTCTAGCTCCACAAAAAAAATTTACTAATACAATTCAAAATATAAGACAACAACCCAGTGAAATTCAACAAAGTGTAGTCTAAAAAGTATACAAACCTTACCCTACTTTGAAAGGTAGATATGTTGATTTCGATAGATCCGAAGATTCAAAATATAAGAAAATAAAATAATTTTAACCTAACTTGTATATACTCTATAATTTTCCAGCAAATATGGTTCATCTCCCCTTATGTCCCTAACTCCACAACCAGCTCCAACCATTGTTTTAAGGTTTTGAATTGAACGCTCAAAATTTACGACAATTTATATCTTGTGTAGAGATGGGGCCAGCAGAAGCAAGGAGTTGCGAGTCGGCGAGCCAAAGATTCAAAGGATTGTGTGTGAGAAACAGTAACTGTGCTTCTATTTGCAACACTGAGGGCTTCCCTGATGGCCATTGCAAAGGCTTCCGCCGCCGTTGCTTTTGTACCAGACATTGTTAAAATCTATGATCTATCTATCTATCTATCTAATGGAGTACTACTACAGTAGTACTTTTATTTAACTATGTGTAATGAGAATAATGTGTGTGGAATATAAAATAGCACGAAGGCTACTGTATTTAAGTACTGTTTTTGTTGAATGTACTTTTTTTTTTTTAGTATTTGATTATGTTAAAAACTACTTGTGTTTGATGTTCCAATGGAGACTTTTTTTTAGCTATAGGTGTTTGTTGAAATATGTGATTATCTTGTCTAAAAATTTAAGTTGTTAGATAGAATACTTTGTGCGGTCTGACATAATTTTTTTGTCATATGCCAAACATGTAAAAAATAGTTGTTGACAATGTGTGACGGTGAAATTCGATCTCATCACATTTACGATTTACCTGGTCCGATACTATATTAAAGTGTCTGATCATATGATCTAACAACTTAAACTTTTAGATAGATGATCACATGCTCTAATAGTGTTAACTTAAGAATAAAAATGTTTAGTTTTGATAAATTTCAAGATTTAATATGTAAAAAAGTATATTTATAGAACAACTTTACACCTACTTTTAAACTTAAACGACTATTTATATAAATTTCTAGTACTTGTCATGTGGAAGATATTTTATTGTTTGATGGGTAAACATGAATGATTTTATTGGAATAGAAAAATAATTTGAATGAAAAGAAAAATTAATATTACTCCATTCGTTTCAAAAAGTTTGTCTTATTTTTTTAATCCGTTTCAAAAATAATCTTTTTTTTGTTACAACTCTTTCGTTTCAACTTTACACATGCAATGTTTAAGACAATAAGATTAAATATTATTTTAGTACATTCAACACATCTTTAATTTAAGACTACAAGATTTAAATGTCTTTTCTATTTTCTTAAACTTTGTGCCAAATCAAAATTAGATAATTTTTTTAAAATGAAAGGAGTAACAATTAGCAAAGTAGAGGGATCACTTGTTTTTTTGGGGTGTGCATTTAATTTTTGGATTTCGATTCTTTTGATTCGATTTAACTTGAATAATGCACACGCCCTATTTATTTATTTTTCATTTTTTTTGTTTTTTCATCCTGTATTCGGATTAAAGTGATAAATGTTTTTTGTTTTTTGAAATGTTTTTTGTTAAAGTGATAAATGTTTTTTCATCCGGTATTTCGTAAAATTTATTAAAGTGATAAATGTTTTTGTTAGTTTTTTTTTCTTATTTTCATAGCTTAAACTTGAGTTTTTTTAATTAGGATGAATCCCCGTTTTGGTATGATCTGTTTATTTTATTTTATTAATTCGAATTCTCGCTGCGTAAAATTTATTAAAGTGATAAATGCTTTTTTTTAAAGCACGAACTTGAGTTTCTTAATTAGGATGAAGATATTTTATGTATGTGGTAAGTCAATCAATTCATTATGTAAATGGAAATATGAACGGTTTATATCTACAATGTTCAAGTTAACATTTTGATTAAAGAATAGCGTTGTATAAGTTGACAAATTATATATTACGTAAACTAAATTTTATACTATAAGTTATAATGAAAACCCTATACTGAATCTAACACAGACTGTTCAAAAAGCACAATACGCTTATAAAATAAAAGATTAATATCACTTTATGTAAAGCTTAAAAATAAATCCATATTTTTAAGTGTAAATGGTGGGGTTTTACTATCACTATCATACACCTTCATGTGAACACGTTGGTATTTGTCTGCTTTCCCAGTGTCGGCATGAATGATTAAATATATTTCAATTTTTGTGGCACTCCTCTTTTCTTTTGTTTCTCTTTTTCTGAAAAAAACATTGAAAATTAGTGATTTTATTGTTTAACTTTAACTTTTTTTTAGCGAATATACTTTGACGAAAAATAGTTTGAAGTTTCAAATTTCACAAATTATCTTAAAATTTTACTTGTGAATTTTAAATTTCAACACAATAACTATTTTTCAAAATAATGTCAAAAAACGATAACCTTGACGCAAGAGTTATGTAATTATGAAAAACTTCCTTGCACTTTGGAGCATATATGTTGAATTCTTTTAATTTTTGAGTTTGCTTATTTCTTTATATTTAAAATTTTTTGAGTGAAAATTCTAATTTCCCTACCTGTAGCACAAACTTAGTAGTTTAACTCTAATTAATGAATTCCGGACATAAAATGGCTAAAACATAAAATAAAAAATATATAGTACCAAAAGAAAAGGACACTCATCAGAGAAAAAGCAAAGAATTAATAGTGGATACTGAGTAGTCATCACTCATTGACAGATATATATACGATCTTTGCTGTTTCAATAATTTTACATTATTATTCAAAAGTAAATCAACTTAACACCATTTTACTATGAGAATTATTCATATTTTTTTTGTAGATTTTTTATTTTATTTAAAAAATAGCGTTTGATCATGAAAATTCTAAATACAATATATTTGAAATTTGAAAAATATTTAAAATTTTGTTTCACTTTTGTTTTCACCTTTAGTACATTCAAACAACTAAATATTTTTTATACAAAAACTATAACTAAACACAACTTCATCTTCAATTCCAACTTCAAAAATAATGAGGTTCGGCATCTGCTTGAGCAGGAAGAAGAAAGATTTGAATATTCAAAAGTAAATCAACTTAACACCATTTATCTCATTTTATGTGAAGGTTTTACATTAAATAAAATTTTTATTTGAATATAACTTCTTTCTTTTGAAAATTTATAGTTTCACAAATATAATAATAACAACATATTCAGTGCAATTACATGTTTCAAAAGTTTCATTTCTTTCTTAAATTTTGTGTCTCATAAATAACATCACCTTAATTGAGGTGAAGAAAGTATGAATTACTATTAACTATCTTGACTTATATGAGCAGTACTTTCACATAATTTTCAAATATGTAGAAATAGAGCATACACTTACTATGAACCGAGTATACATGTATACCAACCAGATTCATCAGAGGCGGATGCGCAACTTCAGTTACAGGTCACCCGAATGTAATAAATTTAGCTCAAACCTTATTAATGCGTTAAAATTTCACTAAATAAGTGTGTATAACATATTTCAGACACAATAAATCGAATGAAATGGGGTATAGTTTTGATCTCGAACACCTAATGTTTAAATTATGAATCCACCTCTTTGGTGGTCATTATAATCAAATCATCATCGTCAATTGATCATATTCTACATGCTATCCGAAACAATTTTGATGTATCAATCATAATTAATAATCACACAAACCCAATAATAATATCCTGATTAATTTCATGGTTATTTTTGCAACTTGTAGAGATGGGACCAAAGAATATGGCAGAGACAAGAAGGACATGCGAGTCACCGAGCCAACGCTTCAAAGGGCTATGCTTTAGGAAGGGGAAACTGTACCACCATTTGCAAGTGGCTTCCGCAGCGGCTTCCTTTTACAAAATAATTACCCGAATCAACATTCCCCTTTTACTTGGCCATTTTTTCTTTTACACGTTCTTTAAGAAATTATAAAGACAAGAATATTTTTACTACCCTTTCAATACCTTTTATCTAACGGAAGGAGAAGTATTTGGGAAAATTGTACAAGTATTCTTATTTACAGAGCACTAGATATATGCTGCTTGGTACATGCTTAATCTAGAATATTTTCTTTAATTGCAGAGAGTGATTCTAGGCATCAGTTACTCATCCTTGATACTGTGCATGATTGATGGCAGTAAGAATAGCTGGAGAATTAATCATGGGATTTTGCTGGAGCATTAATCATGGGATCTTGCTGGTGTATTGGTTTGTTTCCGTTCATATTGAAAGTATGTATGTCCTAGAGACAATTTATATTAGGGACAAAAATTTACTTGAACACATTCGTAAATATTAATGAGATTAATATTTATGACATTTGCAATTATTGAATTATTATTTGATTGTTTGCAATTATTCATGTATGTGCATCCCTTGAGCTTACATTGTCATTAATAGAGTGAGTTATTAATGATAGAACGTAACTCTCAAAATAGCCTCGACTAATGATCATCGAGAATGATATATCGATGATATGTTATAAGTCGACATGTGGCCTGCATCATATTCTTGGAGAATGTAGTATGTCTCACAGCTACGAGTAATGGTTACTCGTGATGGACACATGAATACTTTGGAGAAGTATTGGTATACCCTACCGATAAACTATTTGTTATACATGTCTATAGTGTTATCGGCGTGTGAAATATAAAAGTCCTTTGATTTGAGGTCAATACGTACCTTGTTTACATAATGATGTACTTTGACCAAGTTCTAAGCTTAAACTCTTTCCGAAAAAGATACGGCTTGTGTTGAGTGCATCAAGATGTAAATCAAGCGGTAGTTGAGCCAAGAATAGGATTCATTGCTCGATTGGAAATTTGTGAGAGCACTCAACTTCTCAATGTTATTAGGTTGACTAAAGTCGCTGGCCAATGCAAGAGACATATTTAGAATATGGTCTAGCTGTCAAATAATAAATGTGAGACAAAGTGATTAAGCCATTTGGATAGACACTTGGCAAATCCTAAGCTTAATCGAGTGTGTCGCGAATGAAAGGAATTTATGGTTTCGCATAAAGGTTAAGTTTGCTGGATTCATGTAAACGTAATTCACATATTGAGTTCGTCATACAACGCAGTCTAGGAGTTTCGTATGGACCTTAATTAGATTAATGTCGAAATGTAAAGGCCTATAGAGTCACACTATATGCGATTGTTTCTTCAATCTAAGAGTGTATTGAGAAAATATTAAATATTCGATTGAGAATCGAGATATTTAATTTATAATAATTATGGAATATTTCTATTTGATAGAAATTATTTAATTAAGTCTAATTGGATTTCAGATTTAAGATATATTATATGGGTACTCAGACAAATACAAAGAAGCAATTGGGCCAGAAATTACTGGCCCAAAATTGGAACCTTGGCCGTCCACTAGGGCTTGTGAAGTGGACCAGCTGGGCTGGTCCACTGAACATTAACATGAGCCCAAGTTTTCCTGTTTTATATCTGTTTAGGTTTTGTCTTGAACTCCAATATATACAACACATACCCCATAATTATGAAGTTACAGAAAATAACTTTCTAGTTCCTAAAGTAAGATTTTCTAGCTTTCTTAAATAGGAAATACACCGGAGTTAGATCTTGTAATCGAGGAAACAAATCGTATGTATACCTTAGCGTTGAATCCCTCGTACGAAAATCTGTAAGTTTTCTTTTATCATGTTTTGAACATACAACATGATTATCGTATAAGCCATGCCAGAATTGTTGTTGGATAAGAAATTTTAAACTTCCGCTGTGCTTACTATGATTTAAAATCCCAATAATTCCCTACACATATGCCCCCGCAAGATGGCAAAGCGGTCCGCGAGGCCAATCATAGAACAAATGAGTTGAAAGTATGTCGAGGCAGAGGTTTGGTGAGGAAGTCTACGAGTTGGTCCTTGGAATTGACGTGCGAAACACGCAACAAGTTCCTTTGAATTAGAGATCGGACAAAGTGATAGTCAATCTCAATATGCTTCTTACAGGAGTGAAACATGGGGTTTGCGCATAGGTATGTTGCACCAAGATTGTCACAGTATATAGTTGGAGGTTCAGAGAGAGTGGCAGTGAGTTCACGCAAAAGGTTCTTCAGCCAGCAGAGTTCAACAACAGTGGAGGCAACTGAACGGTATTCCTATTTAAGTGAAGTAAGATCAAGAATTTAATTATATGTGTGATGAGTTAAATGTGAAGTGTGGTCTAAAGGAGTTACTAAGTGGATAATGGGGGATATGGAATCATCCATGTGTAGCCTTATAAAGTGTAGCATCTAATGACTATGTACTATGTTGCATAGGTGTAATCTTTAGATGAATAGAAATTATGATATGGATGACTCATATATGTGTGGACTCCACTTCGTTTAAAAAGGTCCATTTAGTGGGAAAATTCATAAACTTATTTGTTTTACTAACTTAACTTTTCATTGAAAATGAAGCTAACAGAATGGTGTGTGATAGTTGTGTATAAAGAGGAAAGGTAGGGCGTAGAGGACATTTTTAGTCAAGGCTACAATAAGGTAAATGGAAAATGGTGAATTAGGAAGAGTATAGTGGATCAAAATCTCTCCATTTAGGTGTTTTCTTAAAGCAACATAGGCAGCAACGGTGATCTTGAGCAACTACTTATGAACCAACATGGAATTAATTTTCAAGTTGTCATAATTCAATATTTTTGAATGCTCGAGGCATAATAAGTAGAAGATTAATATGTATTGGGCGGATTGATTTCGTGGTAGTTATTGAACGGTTGATAATCGAGGTATGTTAAGACAAATCCTTCATTCTTTTGGCATGTTCTAAGTACGAAACACAAATATAATACTATCAGATAAATGATTCTACTCTTAGTAGTTAATGATGTTCATGTTATTCATTCTTATTTTCAAAGCATGTATAAATATGTTCCTAAATTTCTATTGGGGTATATGGGAAATATGTTAATATTGATAATGTTAATCGGAGGTGAAGCGACATTACGTCACTCCGATAAACTCAGAGTGTCTTAGTATCATTCATGCATTATATTCATGTATATACCTTGACCTCAAAGGAGCTATATACGCTACTATATGTATACATTATATTCATGTATATATGCTTTCTAATTAAGTTTTTATTGTGTTTTTCATTTCCATGAGTAGCTAAACTTAGATTCTAGGATTGCAAACCAATCCTAGTGTGTTATTCCTAGTGGGTAACTAATTAAATGCTTGAATATGATTGGGTTGATAGTTATTTAGCTAATTACATGCATAATTTGTGAATTTGTGGTTGCAAACATAGATTTATGTCCTAATTGTCTAAGTTCTTGCTTGAGAAAGAGGAACTAAGGTTGGGTTAATTATCTAACAAGAAATTAAGTGAATCAAGAGATTGATATTGCTTAATTAACGGGTTTGAGCTAGAGATAGCAATTACCAAACTTGGGTCACTAATAAATTGCCTTAATTCAACTATTTCATCTTGAGAAAGTGAAGTTGAGTTAGAACACACAATATTGAGGAATATTGAGTGGGAGTTTAAGATATTGATGACCATAGCTAGACCAATCACCTATCAAGCTTAATTTAGTTTACCCAATTGGAATTATACCTAGGTGAGGGAAGCAATCCTAGACCTCAATCCATATTAGTCGCAACTCTTAGTATTACCTAGTTTATTACTTGCTTTCTTAAGTGATTAGTTACTTGTCGATTTCAATTCTTAGTATAAAACAAAAAACATATTTTCATTATGGTAAAAGTTAAGGTATTTGATTGACACATACGAATACATTTTTCACAAAATATCCAAATTTTTCTGTGGAATTCGACCCAAACTCGTTTAAATTCTATATTTCATCGCAATCGCTTGCACCATATTTAAGGTGTAATTTGGGTGTTATCATAGTATACTTAAAAGAGAGGAATTTGACGTATGTCTCTTTTCAAACATACTTTTCAACCTTTAAAATGGTTTCTTTGGCAAAGTTTTATATGCGTGAGGGACAAGCCCTCATGGAACCTTAGGTGTATCATGTTATATATATATATATATATATATATATATATATATATATATATATATATATATATTCGTAATTTTTCTTATCAAAGGATTGTTGAAACTGACTTATAAAGCTTTAGACTTTGAGCATGATTTACCCCTATAGGGGACATTTTAAACTTGATTTCAAAAGCTTGAATATTTCATGTGTTTTGCCTTGTGAATGGATTTTGTTGCAGTTGAAACTTATTTAATGATTTGAATATGGTTTTTAAACCTATTAATGACGTGATGTACCCCTACTAACACAATGATGAACATAATTCATAATGAACTATTCGGCTTCTATGCCATGATTTGAGATTCGACTTCCATGCCATGATTCATGATTCAGCTAATATGTCATGACTTGTACATGTTTGTGTTTGGGCCTGTATGGGCAAGTTGTGCTAGTCTAAAGGACGATTAGCCATTATGGATCCTAACGTATCACTTTTATGCATTGTTGTGTCAGTCCAGAAGACGATTGACCTCCGAGACGTGTAGCACGGTGTATCTATTGTTATGCTAATTCAGAGGACAATTAGTCTCTGTGAAAAAATAGCCCCGGTGTATCTATTGCTGTGCTAATCAAGAGGACGATTAGCCTCCGTGATAAAATAGCTCCAGTGTATCTACTGCTATGCTAGTCCAAAGGACGATTAGCCTCCGTGGAATAATAGCCCTGGTGAATCGAATGACTGTTTGCCCGTAAATTGGCATGTGTTACTCTGTTGATTGACTGCGAGTGGCTTGTTGATGATGTTGAGTTCATGATTGAAAAGATTTAACTTGATGAACGGTGTAAGAAGTTGAAATTAATATATTTTTACGTTATTGGCTTTTACTGGTGATTTTACTAAGGTTATTGACTTATTATATCTTTGGGATTGTGAACTGTATTTTTAACGAACTTAAGGTAACGAGACCGACTTAAGAATTCAAAGTGATTACTTCTTCATCATTGACTTGTATTGGGTATTTACGAGATGTTATAATTTGTTTTGAACTGTTTCTCAATATTATTTTCAATTACACTTATTAATTATATATTTTGTTATTAACTATTGTCCCGGAAACACTCATTGAGTACCCAGTACTCAAGCATATCATTGTTGTTTTTTATGGTATGTTAGGTAACAAAGTAGAGCAGGTTCGTGATGCGCCTACGGAGTAGGAGAACTTGCTGCTTTACAGACTTATTGGTGAGCCCACACCCTTGTTCGTGGGACATCCTATCTATCTAGTTTATTGCTTCAGTTTTTGAGTTGCGTTCCGAAGTTAGCCTATTGTGTATGTCTCTTAGAAGCTCCATACATAGTTGTCAGATTTGTGGGTAGATGTGGAAAGTATCGTATGACTTATTGGGGCGCTTGCCACATTTTACTACTGGTTAATTATATTAGACTTCCGCTAATTTCTTTTATAAATGTGGTCATGATTTCATTTAGCTATTTATGACTTGTATAAATTAATAATGAAAGATTATCAAAAGAGATTAGATGTTTATTAATTTTATAAGGTGCTTCCGGTGTTGTGCATAGCATCAGATGCCTTTTGCGTCCAGGGTGAATTGTAGGGCGTGGCACTTTTCTAACAAAATCATTTCCAAAGTAATGACTACTAGGCTAAACATCTTACTACTTAAATTAATATCAGGTAACCAGTCTAGGTTCATAGGTGAAAGACTCATCATAGAGAATATTATACTAACTCAGGAGGTTATTCATGGTATTAATGAAGAGATGAAGAACAATATTATTTTTAAACTTGACATGAAAAAAACTTATGATAGAGTGTCCTGGCTTTGTGTTATTTTCATTTTTAGAAGATTTGATTTTTCTGAATTCTTTATTGACCAAATTTGTAGACTGATATCAAATGTCCTGTACTATATTATTATCAATGGTGAAAGGAAGGGTTCCTTTCATTCAATCAGAGGTCTTAACACTTAGAATAATTATTCCCTTAACACTATCATGAGGCAGTTGAAGAAGTATGAGGAAGTCTCAGGTCAAAAAATTAATAATGTTAAGAGCATGTTTCTAACAGCTTCTCATGCAGTTATAGGTACCATTGAAAGGGTTAAGATAAGAACAAGTTTTCAAATTGGAGAATTTCCCTCTACATACCTGAGGTGCCCATTTACACTGACATGAAAAGAATATCCCACTATGCAAACATCTTTTCCAAAATTGTCAAGAGAATAGGTGATTGGCAATGCAACCTCTTATCACCAGGTGGAAAGGCAATTATAATTCAACAAGTTTTGTAGTCTCAGACTATGCATATACTGATAACTATTTATCCTCCCAAAGCAGTCCTTGAGTAAATAAAGAAATACTTGGCTAAGTTTTTCTGGGGCCAAAATAATGGGAAGAACAAGTACCATTAGGGTTGTCTGGAATAATTTATGCTATTCTTAGGATAAGGAAGGTCTTGGATTCAAATCTTTGTCTGACATTCATAATTCTTGTTTCATTAAAAGGTTGTGGAGATTCAGAACTCAGAAGAGCTTATGGACTGATTATATTAAGTCTAAATACTGTATAAGAGTTAACTCTATGGTCCGGAATTGGAATTCAGGTCAGTCGGAGTTAATGAAGTTCAAAGAAGTTGCAGAACCTCATATGAGGTGGAAAATTAACAATGATTCCTCCCTATTTTTGATGGGATAACTGGATAGATCTTGGTCCATTAGCCTCAATGTTACAACTTGGACATACACCAAGTAATACTTTGGTTAATGAGTTCATGAATGAGAACAGGTGGAATACTGAAAAGCTGTTGGACAATGTCCCTCAAATTTTACAGCAGCATATTGAAAAGATCAAGATCACTGATACTACCAAAAAGGATAAGTGCCTCTAGACACTAACTAGCGGATCTTCCAGGGATCTCATTAGGCAAAGAATGATACTTACAGCAAGCTGTGGCAAAATGGTGTCCCCTTTAAAATGACTTTCTTAAATTGAAGAATCATGAAGAAAAAGCTATCTCTGGATGATATATTTTTTAAGTTTGGACAGATTGTAGTTTGTAGATGCAATTGCTGTGTGAACCCTCAATCAGAGACTATTCACCATATTTTTACAGTAGGGGAAATAGCTAAGAAGGTATGGAACTACTTATCTAATTCTTTATCCATAAAAGTGCAAAATGGAACAATGAGACATCTTATGTGGAGCTGGTGGGCACATAATAACTCTAATGCAATGCAAAGAACTCTTTGTAACATTTTGCCTGTTATCATTAATTGAAAGTTATGGAAAAGAAGGTGCACAAGCAGGTATGGGCAAGATCCCCACTCTTTTTAAAAAAATTATCTTTCAAGTTAACTTGCAAGTAAAGCTTCTTCTTTATAAGCATTTTACACAAGTTAATCTTCACTTGTCTTGAAAAGATATATGTATGATTGCAGATAAATTCTTCTGGAACACTGTTAAGAGTACCACATCGGATATGGAATGGAAACATGGACTCCTTATAGGGTGAGGATTGTCCAAGTCCATATGTTTCCATTCCATATCCGATGTGGGACTCTTAACAAACACAAATACAAAATCAACACTAATGAAAGCTCATTAGAAAGAGAAAAGAAAGCTGGAGTATGAGGCATTATCAGAAGCTCAGATGGAAGAATGATGTTGGCTTTCACTGAAAGTTTAGAGTTCTGCAGTAACAATTTAGCAGAAATCAGAGCTGCTATAATTTAATTACAATATAGTTCAACTTTGGGTATAAGTAATATCATTCTTGAAATGGACTCCAAACTCATTGTGGATATGATCAATGGCATCAACACCCCATCTTGGAGATTTCAGCATCAGATAGAAGTGATTCGAGATTGGCTTAGCAAACTCTTAAGGCACTGCTAGACATTGCTATAGAAAAGATAACACAGTGACATATATTCTCTCTAAGCAAGGATCTTATCATATTAAAACACGGCCCAAGATCCATTTTTTACATGGTATCAGAGCCAGACTTATTCCAATTCTTTGTTGACCGATGTTGGACCAACAAATTATATTATCCACGCTCCAATTAACGAGGTATGGGCGTGCGGGGAGTGTTAAGAGTCCCACATCATATATGAAATGGGAACATGAACTCCTTATATGGACTTAACAATCATCAACCTGTAAGCTAACTTTTGAGGTTGAGTTATACCAGAGATCCATTCTTTACAGGGGTATATCAAA
Source organism: Anisodus acutangulus (assembly GCA_029783415.1). Classification (NCBI taxonomy): domain Eukaryota; kingdom Viridiplantae; phylum Streptophyta; class Magnoliopsida; order Solanales; family Solanaceae; genus Anisodus; species Anisodus acutangulus. Next base: position 3,508,196 of record CM056489.1, on the reverse strand, counting down.
ACCTACAAAGCCTGTCTAAGGACGCTATAGGTTCCTACAGGCTTGACAGATGTGGCATGCCTAGTTTTAGAATTAGGAAGAACAAACTTGGTATAGGCTACCTATTTATTTAACAAATGATGAATTTGTTTGTGACAATAGATTCAACATTTGTTCACTATGATTTTTGACAACTAACATGTATAGGAGGAGCCCCTCTATATGGAATGACCTGTCATTTCATTTTTTACTGGGTAGTTACCATATAACTGCCCCTAACTGTACTGTTCAGTTTCCATCAACAAAATCTAAATTTAACCAAAATAAAAAAAATGTTGGATAAATTATTTTCCTACTAATATTTCTTGCAGAGCACGTTTATTTGTCAACTTACTTTGATTTCTTTTTGGGATTAATGGAAGAATAATACATTGTCACAAAATTGAGTACTTTTTCTGCCCAATTAAACCATTTGATAAACCGAAGGCTACAGGTTGAAGCGTGAAGTAGGAAACTTAAAATCAATATAACATACTTTCAAAATGACTTTTATTTCAAATGTTTGTTGTAATTTTTTTCGTTTTTCCAATTTCAGAAATGGGAAGAGAGAGAAATAAAGGGAAGAAGATCATTAGGAGTTGGGTCAAATTGAGATTTGGGTCGGGTTATAATGGGAATCGGGTTAAAAATAAAGGAAATGGGTTAAAATAGATAGACTAGGTTAAATGGTGTGTATGGTTTAATTGAACGACACGTGACAAGTCTGGTATTTAAAAATCAGATGTGGATTCTTAGAAGTTAATGGCACGAATGAGCCAAATGTGTCAGGACGCCGGCATAAGTGAGCCCAGCTATTAACGAGTGACATGTATGATTCATTTTTGATAGATCGATGACATATTTATGCTTTTTTTTAATAGAATAACATAATAAAAATGACACATTGGTGCATTAAGCTCCCGCTATGCACAGAGTCAGGGGAATAATCGGACCACAATGATATGTAGTACGCATCAATATATAGAAAATACGTTAAAGGTGTGTGTTTGGTATGAAAGAAAATATTTTCTAATTTTTTCATATTTAATTGATCAAAATATTTAAAAATATATATTTTTTAGGTAAACAAGATAAAGATGAACCGATGATGAAAGAAAAAAAATAGAAGAGTAAAAGTTAATCATTTAGCCCCGAGAAGAAGAGCAAGAAAGGGAGACCAATTAAGAACATTAATAAGATACTTTTCAATTTTCTTTGTAGAGTACATAAAGTGCAAGAAATGAAGAAAAAACCAAAAATATTAGCAAAAAGATAAATAAAAAACTTAGACTTATGAGATGTGTCATATCATCTCTTTATAGACAAATTATATGATAGATAGACAGACAAACCAAGACAAATCAACCAACAGATAGATAGATAGATAGATATACAAACAAACAGATAGATAAATTCCTTTATAGAAATTCATTTACGCTTCAAAGCGACAAATAATTGGCATGCCTTTTCATAATTAGCTTTCATCCATGCTGAAATTTCTTCACTTTTGAGGATAGTCCTTGCACAGGTTTCTTCTGCAATTTTACTTCCAAAATGATTGATGAAAAGTCCTTCTAAAGAAGCCCTTAGATTTATCATTAAAGTTTTTGCATCAGCCTCATCCACGAGCCTTGATTTGGGATATGTCAATTCTATTCTCTCAATGCTAAAACAATCATTTCTCTCCACCACTTTAGTCATGTCTTCAGCAGAGAAAAAATACATTGGCAAATTGAATGAGTCAACTAAAGATTCATCTAACTTCCCCTGTGTCAAAAAAAAGAAAAAAAAAAAAGAAACCTCAAATACAATTATTCAACTAACTACTATTGGGATTGTACCACATCCCATTTAATTTAATAGGTTCGAAATTTAATATTTCTACATCCTTAGTGAAACTTCTAACATATATATATACATGGTCTTATCCAAAGCTACTTGGTTGTAATGAACTTCTATATTACATATATACTATCTTCGCCCTTGTAGATACATAAGTTTAATATATGCTCTCATATATCTTCAATTTATGTGAACACATTTTCTTTTTATACTGTCTATAAAAGTTCTAAATCTAAGAATAATTTAATATAAAAATTTTACTTTATCCTTAACGAGATGATTTTATACCACACGAATATTATGTCATGTTTGAGACCACAAATATTAACATCTTGCGTTTATAACCACACACATGTTATGTCATATTTAATATTAGAAGTTCCAAAAATATTTATTTTCTTTTGAAAGCTTTACGCAAATAAGTTCAGATAAATTGACACGAATGAAGTGTAACATACCAAAGAAATTCGTACAACTTGTTTTCTTAAATATTTCATGACTTTCATATGATTATGAGAGCATGCCATTTAGGGTGGAAAATGAGAAGTACTTTTAAGTTAAAGATTTCTTAAATGAAAAAACATTTCATTCTTTTTGAAACACACCAAAAAGCAAAACAATGTCATATAAAATAAAATAGATGGAGTATTAAATCGGTGTTGATGACATCATTTGATTTCTATCATTAGATTACCTTTATTCGTTGTAACATGTAACTTATTTTATCTTCAAAATTACAAATTTCACATTTTAAGGAGATTTATTGCATATATCCTTTGGACAGAGGCACATCCAAAATTTTAAGATATGGGTTATGAATTTTATAATAGGACTATAACTAGTACACGATATATATATGCGGACTTCTTATCACAAATACATAATTTGAGCTGAAGTTACTAGTTCTGTCCGGCCCATAACTTCAATGGTAGATCCGCCCTTGCCTTTAGGTTAGCTAATGATATAATTTTGTTATAGAATAACTTAAACTCAAAAGAACAAAAGGAGTATTAGAAATTTGTGTTGATGAAAGCCTTATACTTACCTCATTCACCAAATCCATTAGACTAGAACCAAAAAAATTCACGAGACGTGTATAACTTGAAAATGGTGAAACAATCACCATCATTCCTCCGGTAACAATCTCCTCAGCTCTTGCATTCAAGAACATTTCCATGTCCTTTTCAAATTGAGCAACATAAGCATTCACTACTTCAATATTTGAGGCACCAATATAGTGAATCAGTCCTTTATTCCATGCAGGGGATTTTTCATCTAATAACTCTTCTGGACACTTAGATAACCTATGTACAGAACAAGAAGAATGTGCAAAATGTATCGATCGCGATGGAAATAATCTACCATGGAAAGATCCCGGAACTCCGAATGCATAATAGGATCTATCAACAGGTAGTGATCGAAAGAGGGTGTTGAAATCATTGGTGATATGATCATTGAAGAATACTTGGAATTCAGGAATATTATTAGTTAAATTTGTGACTTGGTATAAGTACTTGTCCTTTAAAGCTTCTACAATATGTTGCATTGCAATGCAAGTATTTGGTCCAACCGAACATCCCAATTCTGAAATACTGAATGTGTTTGAAGAAGATAACAATATGCTTTTGATGTCAAGATTTTTAATAATCGCATCTCTTATCATCTCCTTTGAACCATCTAACACTTCTCTCTGCATACAATTATAACAGTAAAGTCACATTGTTATAGCGAATTTACTTATAAATGGAAAAATTAAGTTACTTCAGTATGACGACACAGAATATAATTTTGTGTTGTTTTTGTTATAGAGGATAAAATTTTCCTACATTACTATGATAAATTTAATTATTTAATGTGACAAAAATAATCTTGCTTTATTGCTACGGTGGATAAGTCTTTTTCTCGTAAATACTTGCATTCAAGAATTTAAGATCTTAATAAGTTAACCATTAATTCTAAGACAGCATTGACAAAGCTTGAAATTAAAATTAACTAAATTCAGCATGTTTTCAAATCTCAAGTGTGTATATATGTATGCATTTGTATATGTGTTTGTATGTATATAGTGGTGCAAGAAATTAATTAGTACCGTCAATTGGGAGTTTTTGGAGAAGCTGTAAGGACCATCACCACCATTCATGGGGAAAGATGTTGTCATTTTGGCTAATGCTGATATGCTGCTTCTTCTTCTTCACCTTATTGTCTTTATCTTTGAGTTCTTAACACATGTTCTTATATATGTGGATGTTGCACTGTTCAACTCCACACGTCTAAAGAAAAATCATTATTGATGATTCAAGACCGTACATATTGATAAAAAAAAATTGTTATTTATTTGCTGTATAGACAAGTAGATTGAAAAACTCTTAACTTAGTTACAAGCAATAAATAATAATAAAGAAATGAAAATTATACAATTTATTTTTTGCATTTTTCATTAATTTTTATAGGGCTATACGAACTTGAAATGTAGACCTTCTCGCTAAAACAGATTAAACTTATTATTATTAAAATAATATGAAATAAGAAGAGTTTTTGAATTTAAAAAAAAAATAACTTTGCTACAATTAAATATTTTTTATTTTGTCAGAAAAGTTCTCCGAATATTTTGGTCTTTGCATTAGTTTCGATAGCCGAGCCACGAACACTTCTTCTTCTACTCCCTTTCCAGAAGATAGAGAGAACTTAGCCTCTGAAAAAGTAATAGCTGACATAGGAATAGATGGCAAAGGAAGAGCTTCCGCTTTGTCAAACAAGGATTTGTTTAGCAAGGAAAAGCCCAAAGGTGACAGGGCATGTGGGGGGGTCAACCTTGTAGCATTGATCCGTTGGACGCAAGCAGACACTGACCATGTGTGCACATCCCACGATTTACCTGGTGGTGGGGTGCTGAAGGACCGGTCCCATTACCTCCAGGAGCCTAGTACCAGTATTTGTGCATGTACTAGCGATATGGGGGTCCTAAGGCCACCCTGAGACCTGGATTATCAAAAAAAAAAAAAAACCTTAGAAAGAAGCGTTTGATTTTACTATTGTTGATGTCATTAATGATATTAACAAAATTATTTCACCCTTTATCTTCTAGTTTTGTCTCTTACGGAATCCTTCTACTTAGTGCGGCTGCTATTAGTGAGATATAAACAAGAAGTTCCTATCAGATCAGATACGTCCTAGATATGCAAGTAATGTCGATCGTATACCTACTTGTCGCTTTTAGTATGATGAGACAACATGAATTAACCTAATGATAACGAAAAGAAAAAATATGCAATTTTAATGTGGAAATCCTCAAAGAAAATCACGGCCGAATCTTATTAATTCTAATGAAAGATATTCTTTTCGCATATATAATTATGCAAAAAATTAATGTATATATAGGTTGTGAAAAATTCAAAACCCATAAATTTAATACTTTAAATCTTTCAGTGAGTTAGGCTTGATACTCTACTATATAGGCTAGGCTCCATCTTTCTGACGCGAATTCAAAATTTTAAATTTATGAATATTAAATTTTAACTATTTGAAATTACTGATTTCCAAGTTAATATAAATTTGTACATATTAAGTACCTACTAGTACTGCTCTATCTCCGCCTCTGCTTGTAAAATGGAAGTTCTTCGTTTGTAAACCACACCAATTCACAGATAGAAGAATTAATATCTGTGAAGAAAGAATCAGGATTTTGAGTGTCTTTGTAGTGAGGATATTTCAAAAGAGAGCATTTCTTTTTGAGTGTTCTAGCCTCGAGGATTTGTGGTACTTGGGAGTGTAATCAATCTCACTATAGTAATATTATGTTTGTTTTTCTGGGATAGTGGTTTTTCCACATAAAATTTGGTATCCTTATATTTCTTCCTTTTATCCCTATTATTTGACTGAATATTCCAGTAGGTACTTCGTGGGTCCTTATAAGATTAATTTTTACAAGGCAAAAATCTAAGATTAATTATTTTGGTTGAAGTGATAAGGAAAAATGCTTTCAGTATAAAATCTCGCATAAAGTAATTACACCTGATTGGAGGGATTAAGAAAAATTGATCCATGCATAACTAATGCAGTGCGCTTGATTGGTTGTATAAGAAGAAAAAATCTCAAAATAATTAATGCAACATTTAGTTGACAGTTTAATATTTACATTAAGTTATGCAAGAATCTAAATCTTATTTTATGTGTGATACAATATAAAATGAAAATATGTGTATTAACCATATATGAATAAAGTAATTGAAAATATAAATGCCTTCCAAGTAATAATCAACTAATCATATATTCATATACATTTACATAACATTTCATGTATCATTATTATTGTATAATAATTCATGCAATATTGTTCGCCGTGTGATAATTCATTCATTGTTATTGATCGTACAAACAATCTTGCATTATAATTCACGTGTACAACTAATATGTGAACCAAAAGAGTTACAAGAACCAACAATCCAATCCACTAGGTATATGGAAATATTTTTACCATTTGTACTCCGTTAACGAATGGTCACCCTGCTATCTAGTACGTACTGCCCAATCCACAAATTAATGGATGGTCTACTATTGTCGACACTCTATTATAGTATCCTATCCACATAAAAGGATCAAAATATCTTCCTATTTTTTGGGTTAAAAATACCTTTATTTTTTATTTTTGACTCAAGAATATACCTCTTTTCATTTTTTGGTCTAAAAATATTCTCAACCTTATTAGTATTAGTTTTATAATTCATAAAATTATATTTTTTAGACCCGTTATACTTCTTTATCACATTGATGCACATATTTTTTTATTTCAACTTACTAATTTATTTAGTTGTAGTTACATCTTACATCCCATGCATTTCTAAACCAATATGTAAACCCTCTTAAATAATGAAAACCCTAGTCTCTTTAGGATTAATTTTAAATTTGTAAAAAATGAATATTAACAACTGAAAATCATATGATATGGAAATGGAAGCATTCAGTATAGTTTACTGAATATGCAAGTAGAGAAGAGACGAAAAGTAGCAGCGAAATACATAACCTAAGTATACTGTGAGTCTACAATTAAAAAGCTATGAATCCAAACTTACTTGATTAAAAATTATAAATCTTAAGACATTTTCTATATAATTAATCCAAGAAAATTATAGCCACCACAATAGAGGGTAATAATGGATTATAAGTTGAAAAATGATGATTTTTTTCTAATATTGTAAGAAAAATACCATTATAGATATATAGATGATAGGCACACTGGTACTTTTATTGCAGATAATATTTATCAAGTGTGCCATTATTACGGAATAACTGATAAAATTATGACTATTACATTAGATAACGCTTCTTCTAACAATTACGCAATTACAATTTTAAAAAATTGTTTAACTCCATCTTTTCCAGATCATTTTCATATAAAATGCGCGTGCCATATATATAACTTAATTGTAAAGGATGATCTATCACTTTTTGAAGACATTCTTAGTAAAATACAATTTGCTATAAACTTTATTTTTAAAAGTAATAAAGTACAACGTAGAAAAAAATATAAAAAAACTTGTCACGATTGTGGACTACCTTATAGAAAAATTCCACAAGAAGTATCCACTAGGTGAAATTCTTTATACGAGCAACTACTTGTTGCTTATGACTATAGAATACCTATAACTTTATTTTTTAACTCTCATAATAAAAATCCAGCTGATATGATTTTAGATAGTGATTGGGTAAAAATTTCCGAACTTATTGTATTTTTAGAATACCTATAACTTTATTTTTTAACTCTCATAATAAAAATCCAGCTGATATGATTTTAGATAGTGATTGGGTAAAAAATTCCGAACTTATTGTATTTTTAGAGAAATTTTTTCAAGCAACAAAAGAATTTTCCGGTATATATTATCCTACTATTTCAACTATGTTGTTTTATATAACTCTAATATTTTTATTACTCAGTGAATATATGGAAAAACCAGCTTATAAGGCAGCTATTAAAAAATGTTTGTCAAAATAAAAAAATATTTTATTCTTATTCCCTCTATTTATATTACTGGTTCTGTATTAAATCCTACTATTAAAATAGACGGTACTAAATCACTAATTGGAACTATTTACGATTGTATAGAAGTACTACCACCTCCAAGTCCCAAAAATCTAAATCACCCACCACCTATTGAACAAACTAAAGAAGAAGTGTTGTCTAGCGTAGAACACCAATGCAAAAATATATATAGATTTTATCAACAAGAAAATGCTAGTAACTTGTCGGCTTCCATACCCTCTTCTTCATCTTCAACACAACCTCACAAAAGACATCTTTGTTTCTGGCTAGTATTGAAAGCCTCGAGAAATAGAATGTGCGGCAAATACCTCTACTACTAACCAAATTAGCGAGTTGGATATTTTTGTTTTGCAGGGTTCTGTACCGTATCAAGAAGTTATCAATGAAGATGGACATGAAGACTTGCTGAAATACTGGAGGGGGAATGAGAAGACCTTTCCGACACTTTCATTGATGGCTCGAGATGTTTTGAACATTCAAGCGTCTGAAAGCGTTTTTCTGCAGGCAGATATCAAATAGGAGACCATAGACAGCTTGGAAATTGCAGTATTATTCAGAGATTGGATACGAGCGGAGCGGAGAAGGTGCGGTCAACCGGAGATCAACGAAGAAGAAGATGAAAACTACAACGAAATCTTAACCGAAGGTAGTGGAAGCGACGTGGATCAAATTGACCAACAAAAACCAATTCCAACCAGAAGAACCACGGAAATCATCAAGCAATTAGAAACAGGTTTTTGAGAATGTAATTTTTTTAATTGAAATTTTATTATGTAATTTGCAACTTTTGGACAACACCACAAAGTTGCAATTTAGATTTTAGACAATTGTATTTGTATTACAAAAAAATCATGTCTATTAATATAAGAGGCACAAAAACAGCCTTGGGATATTTTTATTACACTATCTTATCTTGTTTATTGAGTTTTTTTTTATACATATGTTATTTAAAAATAAAAAATAAAAACCCGCCGGACCCCTCCCCGACCCCGACTCCTACCCGCCCCGCCCCGCCCCGATACCGACGGGATCGGGACGGGACTGGAGCAAGTCCCGCCAGACCCGACCCCGCTAGACCTGACCCCGCCCGACCCCTTGGCTCGTCCCGCCCCGATCCCGACCCCGCCAGACCCGGCCTGCCAGACCCGAGCCCGGCCCACTGGCCACCCCTAGATAACTGATAAGTACAAATAGGTTGTAAAAGAAAAGTTAACAATTTCTCCAATAATTCAGTCACCGACGAAAAAAAGGAGTCACTAACCCACAAATAGACGTTTCCATTTGTTATTATGAGGTGGATATTGCAGCATCCTCCAAAAGAGTACATAAACAACTTGCTTGTTTCTGGAGTGATTCTTCCCCCTTCTTTTGTGGCATATTCATGCAATTCAGAGAACTCGATTGCTTTTGTTTAAATTTTATATTTATTTATTTAAAAATATTTTTAAAATATAAAAATAATTAATTTAGAATTCAGTAACTTAAAAATACTAGAATCTAAAATGCATAAACTTTAAATATTGGATCTGGCTTTGATCAATTTAAGACTATATTTTTCTCTTATAGAAGGTTTACCTAATTGTTGACGGGGACCCTTCATGATAAGGTGCTAGTTGCGTGAAGGGATAACTCCTTTTTTCTCGACCATCAAATATCGATATCCACTTTGGGATCTTAATTCGGACAGAGTAATCTCAGTTTGAGAGTAAAGTACTTTATACTAAAGACGACTTTATCGTCATGTTTGGAACCCACTTCGCACTAAGAATAAATAACATGCTTTATAGTGAATTCCAGTAGTTGTAACATTCCTTCATAGTGAAAATCTTTTTCTTGGAATTGCCCTATAGGATTTTGTCTTGAGATTCTGCCACCAAAGCACTTTGTCCCAGTGTTTGTAAGAGAGAAAGAAATTCATCAAATTCTCAATCTTGTAAGTTTCTTTTGAAAATTGGCGTCCAACAATTATTGTCTCTATATTGAGCTAATGTTGCTTTTTTGTTAGAAACTATCATAAATAGTGAAGGAATGAGTCTTTTACTAGAGCGTCCCCAAGCCATTTGTCTTGCCAAAATCTAATCTTGAGCCAATTTCCAGCCTTGAATGAGACATTCTGGAGGAATTCCTCTTGGAGATACTGATGTGCTTCCATACTCCAACACCATGAGGTTCATTGCTTCTTTTTGTAGTCCAATGATCTTGAATACCATATTTAACCTTGATGGTTTCCTTCAAGTACCTTGCCTCATTTTAACCATATCTCCAGAGCCACTTCATGAGAAGGCTATTGTTAAGCTTAAGATTTCTGATCCCCAACCCTCATTGGTCTTTGGGATGAATAACTAATTGCCATTTTACCAAAGAGAATTTGTGAGTAACACTATTTCCCTCCTATAAGAATTTCCTTCTGAGCCTGTCAATTTGTTTTAGGACTGAACTTGGAATAGGGAAGAGTGACATACAGTAAGTGGGAATATTGTCTAGGACACTGTTGATGAGGGTGAGTCTACCTCCCAAAGAGAAGTATTGCATTTGCCAAGTGTCTAGTCTCTTCTCCATTTTTAATTACTCCAGTCCATATCCCAGATGATTTGAATTTAACACCCAAAGAAAGTTCCAAATATGTGATGATGGGAAATGAGCCTGTTTTGCAGCTAAGAATGTTAGCAAGAACTTCTAGGTTGGCCACTTCATTTACTGGATAGATAGTGCTTTTAAGCATATTGATATGAATTCTAGATTTTGCCTCAAAGATCATGATGGTGATGTTGATATTGGAAACCTGATGACAATCAGCTCCACAAAATATAAGGGTG